>PVLA01019533.1:0-12099 GCA_004027455.1 Hydrochoerus hydrochaeris
GGTACCAGGGATTAAACTCACAACCTTGTGCTTGCCAAGCAGGCCCTTATGCCACTGTGCTAAATCCCTAGCACCAAAGCTCTTTCAGGCTAGGTGGTTTGTGTTGAGAAGTCTGTCATGATTCTAATGGGTTTTCCTTTATAGGTGATCTATTTCTTTTCCCTAAAAGCTCTTAATATTCTGTTCGTGTGTTGAATTTCTGGAAACTTGATTATTATATATTTAGGTGTAGATTTATTTTGGTAATATATGCCTCACTTATCTGTATATCATGTCCTTTCTTCATGTTTGGGAAGTTTTCTGCTATTTCTTCTGTAAATAGGATTCTAATGTCGTTTGTATTGACCCCTGCTTTTTTACTGACACCTATTATTCTTTTCTTGCTTGACAGGCAGGCGCTTTATGCCACTGAGCTAAATCCTCGGCTTGACACCTATTATTAAGTTATTTTGCTTTGTGTTAATCTTGCAGTTATTGAATTGTTATTTTCTGGTTCCTTGTTATTTTTAAGAGATCTTTCCCGAACACAAGCTGCACACTTGTCTTCAAGGTCTGAAAGTCTCTGTCTCTGTCTCTCTCTCCTTCTGTCTCTATACATCTGGTATAAACAACCACAGAGGTACATGGGGGTAAAAGGGTTAAGGAAGCAGAGATTCCTAACCCCACAGAAGAACCAAGAAGCTGAGGACATAAAATTGGGAATCAGTACTGCTGTGAATACTTTTTCTACCCTATTCATGTCTAATGAAGGCCTGTATAGACTAACATTTCATTTCCAGTTATTTTTTGCAGTCATTGTCAAATTTGGTATATGTGAGTGGAGTAGTTAATTTCTTTCTGATTGTAAACTGGTGAAAATCTTTTTTTTTTTTCCCTAGTGGAACCACTGGATGAGGTGGAACAAAGGTCTGTGAGAGAGAAAACATCATCTGTTAGGTATGATGGGATGATTGTCTTCGGTTTGAGGCTTTACCAAATGCATACATCAGAGTAGAAAGACTTAACTCTAATCCACTAACTTCTGGCATCCAGGTGCTGGTGCCACTGAGCTAAACCCTGGGCCCTGCCCTATCTATCTATATCTATCCATCTATCCATCCTTCCTTCCCTCTCTTCCTCCCTCCATCCTCCTTTCCCTCCCCTCCACCTTCTCTCTCTCTTTCTCCCTCTTCCTTCCTTCCTTCCTTCCTTCCTTCCTTCCTTCCTTCCTTCCTTTCTTTCGAGACAGGGTCTCACTATGTAGTTTAGCAGGCCTGAACTGAGTAGTCCAGGCTGGCCTCAAACTCAATGGCAATCCTCCTGCCTCTGTCTTCCGTGGATCCATCTTTAGATAGCATCTTCAGCCTCACATAAGCAATGGATGAATGACCACAGAGAACCACAACCTTTAATCTTTAAATAATTAATTTTTTGGTTTTTGATACAGCCTCATGCTTTGTAAATCAGACTGACCTTGAACTCAGTATATAGCCAAGGCTGGCCTCAAATTCATGGCAATCCTCATGCCTCAGCCTTTTGAGTGCTGGGATTACAGATATGCACCACCATGCCCAGTGCAGTTTTTACCTATTTTTTTCTTTTTCTTTTTTCAGAAGGGGCTTTTTTTTTTGGAGGGGGTACTGGGGATCAAACTCACAGCTGTGCGCTTATGAGGCAGGTGCTTATGCCACTGAGCTAAATCCCTGATCTATTTTTTTCTTTTTTAGACAGGGACTGCTGCATAGTTCAGGCTAACCTTGAACTCCTTATATAGCGTAGGTTGGCCTCAAACTCCTAACAATATTTCTGTCTCTGCTTCCCAAGTGCTAAGATTAAAGGTATGTACCACCACACCCATCTGACAGTCTTTACTCTTAACGTGTAGCAAACTTTTCATATGGCACCAATAATAAAGAATGAGTTCATCTCAGTGGTGTTTTTGTTTGCTTGCTTTTGTTTTTTGGTAAGGATAGTCTAAATACAGAAAGAGCCAGGATAGATAAAATGAAAGATGAAGACCTAAATGTATGTGAGCCTGCTTTACCTGCCCCTGAAGCACCAGTTACCTCTTTGCTGAATGACCTCAAGTACAGCCCACTGGGTAAGTGCTAAGACTCTGAAGTTTCCAAGCTGTTGTGTTCATGGTTTAGGATTCTGTGGAGTTGGGATAACCTGAATCAAGATTCTGTATGAGTAAGGCATGGTAGCACACACCTGTAATCCCAGGACTTGGGAGGTTGAGGCAGGATGATCACTGTACGTTCGAGGCCAGCCTCCAACATAGACCCTGTCTCAAAAAAATGTTTTTTAAAAAATTTTTTAAACAGACAAATACAATATCTTGATCCATTTACTAGATGTGCAAATACATATTGTGTACCAGGCATTGGGGATACTGCTTCTTCTTCTTCTTCTTTTTTTTTTTTGGTACCGGGGATCAAACTCACGACCTTGCACTTGCAAGGCAGGCGCTTAAACCATTGAGCTAAATCCCCGACCCTGGGATATTGCTTCTATGGAACTGTGATACAGGAGACAGATGCCAAGTAATATAAATGAATAAAAAATATATGCTAGTATTGTAGTACCAAAGATTGAGGGGAAAAAAAAAACAAAACAGAAGGAAGGAAGATAAGATGCACATAGGACGTTCTACAATTTTATGTCTAGGACAGGCCCTGTGAGGGTGGCATTTGAGTGGCATGACTGCCCTGGGAGAAACAGGTGTTCAGCTAAAGGAAGAACAAACCCCTGTAACAGGAACTGCCAGGAAAAACAATCAAGGAAACTGGCTGGCAGATCACAGATGACTGAGTAGACCCTTGAAGGAATCTGGGTCTACTCTGAGGTGAGAAGAGAAGCCATTGCAGAACTTCTTGTTTTTGTTTTCACATTTAAAAACAAAACAAAAACCCAGTTAAGGGGGGCTGGGAATTTAGCTCAAACCAAAAACAATGACAACAACAACTTTAGCCATTCTAATAGCTATGTAGTAGTATCTCTTTGTAGTTTTGTTATTTCCCTAATGATTAAGTCATCTTCATGTGCATATTTGGCTTCTGAACATCTTTGATGATGTTGTGAGGGTTGAGACGCCCACCGCATGTAGGAAGACCCCAACAGACTCCTTCTCATGCAATTGGCAAGAGGTCTTTATTGTCCAAGCATGCGTGGGGCTCACTGAACACGCAGGAACAGAGAGCCCCGAGTTGAGCCGGAGCAGGGCTTTTAAGTTATAGAACAAAGGGAGGAGGAGTCTTTGCAAGCGTGGTCACGGAAGCAGATGGCATTGGTTAGTTTAAATGGCTTTTTACATTTATTGGAGGAGACGACCATAGGGAGGTCTAGAGTTGGGCGGCGGAGGGTGCTTCCTAATATGAGCAGCAGATGTGTAGGAAAGGTACATTCTGTAAATTCCTTGGTCAGGAGAGGGGGCTGTTTTTATCTTGCGACCTGGATTTCTAGTCAGCTCTATCCTTGTCCTTATCTAACTTAGGCAGCTTTAAACTATAACAGCTCAATTCCCGGAATATTGGGAGGAGATGAGCAGCATAGACCATGTACTTTTAACTAGAGAAAATTCCTCTTACAATGTGTCTTTTAATATTTTTTGCCCATTTTTTTCTTTTTTTGCAGTACTGGGATTAAGCCTGAGGCCTTGTACATGCTAAGCAATCACTCTATCACTAAATTACATCCCCAGGCTTTTTAATTTTATTTCAAGAGAGGGTCTCCCCAAGTTAACCAGGTTGGCCTTGAACTTGTGATCCTGCTACCTCATCCTCCCATGTGGCTGGGATTATAGGCATGTGGTGTAGCCTGCCTGCCTGCCTTTCTTTCTCTTTCTTTCTGTCTTTTTTTTTTCCATTGTTTTTTTTGTTTGAAACAGTCTTGCTATGCAGTTCAGACTGGCCTTGAACTCATTGTGTAGCCCAGGCTGGCCTCAAACTCCAGGTGATCCTTTTGCCTCAGCCTCCTGAGTGCTGGGATGGCAGGCATACTATGTAATCCATGCCTAGCCATATCTCTTATTTCTTATCATGTTTTATAGTTCTTAAAATATAAGTCTTTCATATCTTTTGTCATATTTATCCCTAAGTGTTTCATAGCTTATCTTACTATACTTTTTTTTTTTTTGCAATACTGGGATTTGAACCTAGGACCTTCACACTAAACTATATCCTCAACCATTTTTTATATTTTTATTTTGAGACAGAGTATTGCTATGTTGCCAGCTTCCCCAGGTTGAGTTCCTCCTACCTGAGCCTCTCAGATTACTGGGATTACAGGCATGTGTCTCCACAGCTGGCTATAAATTATATTGCTTAACTTCAGTTTTCTACTACAAGATTTTGCCTAGAGGAATAACATGATCTGACTTTTTAAATTAGATCACTCAGGGTGCTGTATGGGTATTGAAAATGAGGCAAAGGAAGCACAGACACCAATGAAGAAGCTATTGGGATAATCCGGGTTTGGTGAGCACTGTGGCTTGGCCCCTGGTGTTAACCATAGAGCAGGTAGGAAGTGTCAGAGATGGGAGCCCATGGTGCGTGCTGCCAAATACAGGTGTAAGAGAAGGGAATCCAAGATCACTTCGGGGTTTGTTCTGAGCACTGAAAGTATGGAGTTGCTGTTAGGCTGAGATGGGAAAGAGCTATGTAGGAAAGGTTTTAGGAAACTGATTAGTTCAGTAATGGTCAATTTTAAATTGAAATAAAAGAGAGATATCTGAGATGAAGAAAGAAACACAGGAGTCGCTCTATAGATGATATTTAAAACTTTAAAAATAGATGAGGTCACCCAGAGAGTGAGCATGGAAATGAAAGAAGAGGAGCAAGGAGTGTGTCCTGTGGCACTCCTAATGGGAGCATTTTGGGAGATAAAGAACTGTGTGTTACCTGCTGTGGTGGTGCAAACCTGTAAGCCTAGCTGATCATGAGCCTGAGCTGGGGGATTGCAGGTTTGAGGGCAGCCTGGGCAATATAGCAAGATCCTATCTCAAAATTATTTACTTATTTATTTTTGGTTTTCATGGTTTTGTTTTGTTTTTTTTTGAGACAGTGTTGCTGTGTATTTTAGGCTTGTCTTGAACTTATTATATAGCCTTTGAATTTGAAGTTATCCTCCTGTATCAGCCTTTCTAGTGCTAGGAGTATAGATATGTATTACGAGCTGGGCTCAAAATAAAATTTGTTTGTTTGTTTGTTTTTGGAGAGTACTGGGAACTCATGACCTTGCACTTGCCAGGCAAACATTATCCTGCTGGGCTATATCCCCAGCCTCTGAATTTTTTTTTTTAATTTTTAAATTTTTGGGGAGACAAGGTCTCACTCTGTAGTACAGGCTGACCTCGAACCCATGGTGTGATCTTCCTCTTGCCTCAGTCTCCTGAATGCTGGGATTATAGGTAAATGTCATCATGCCCAGCTTCAAAATAAAATTTAAAAAGAATCAGGGATATAATGGCAAGTGTGAGGTCCTGGATTCAATCCACAGTACCAAGAGAAGAACAAGAGGGAGAAGGAGGAAGAGGGAGGAGGAGCTCTATATTGTATATCCAGTTTTGTTTTTTTCTTTGTACTGGGAATTGAACTCAGGGCCTTATGCTTGCCAGATACTCACTGTGTCTCTGAGCTACATCCCTGGCCCTATATATCCAATTTTTAAAATTACATAATTAAAAAAAATTAACCATGACCCTCAGAAAACTTTACTTTTATTTATTTATTTTTATTTAAAGATAGTAAAATACAACAAAACAATAGGGCTGGGGATTTAGCTCAGTGGCTTAAGTGCCTGCCTAGCAAGCACGAGGGTCATGAGTTCGATCCCCGGTACCAAAAACAAAACAAAACAAAACAAAGCCAGTCAAGACAATGCAGTGAAATTGGTACAGAACTTCAGAGCAGGATACCGGGATAACGATAATAGGTACCATAGCATATCTTGTTATTTTCACAGTAGTTGTCCATTCAGTCAGGTATAGAAAAATCAAACCAAGAACAGAACACTGTCAAACCAATCAAAAGAGAATATTGAGGGCTGGGGATTTAGCTCAGTGGCATAAACGCCTGCCTTACAAGCATGCAATTGTGAATGCGATCCCCGGTACCAAAAAAAAAAAAAAAAAAAAAGGGAGAGAGAGAATATTGAATGAGCAAAACAATTAATCAGAACAAAGCAAAACAGTGAAAACAATATATAGAATCCCCCATATTTGCTATATTGCAGACTGTCATCCTCTCAAGAGATGCTCAGACCTCTGGTCCCAGGTCAGCATAATCAACCAAACAATACAAGCATTTAGTTGCTTTATGTACCTTAGTTGCTATCAACTCTAGGTGACCTCCAAACCATCCAGTTGCTAAAGGAGGAGGGGGACACGGACATGTGTGATTCTTGGCCCATGTGCCAGTAGGCTCATGGGAGACACTAACTTATTCTCTCCCTGGCACACCTGCGGCTTGTACCACTTATCAGAAAGGGTAGCTTGTTGCTTTCTTGGTTGGTCCCCCAAGTTCCAGCATGGCTGATTCTTGGAAGACACTGACTTGTTCTCTCCCTGACACGCCTATAGCTTGTTTGCGCCCCCCACACACAACTTTAAAAGCACAGGCATTTGCCCATCTCCAGGACTCCTTTATTTTGTAGGGTTTTTGAGACAAAGTCTCCATGTATAGTTCAGGCTGGCTTTAAAAACTCACTTTGTGACTTGAACTTGTGGCAGTCCTCCTGCCTCAGCCTCCTGAGTGGTAGAATTACAGGTGAGTACCATTGTGCCTGGCAATTTATTTTAAACTGCTACTTTCTGTTATGAACATTGAGTCAAAAAACATATTACTTGAGATGTTCAAAACATAAATACATGAGGAGGGAAACTACTGTTTTATCACAGGAAATGAGCAGACATTGGTAAGGTTATTGTTGGTGGGGCACTTGTTTAATTATCAACTGAGAAACAGAATGGTAATTAGTATTCACTCTGAGAGGGACCAGCATAGGTGATAAGGAAAGAATTTGTGACATTAGATTTGCAATAGAATTGAAAGCTATGAGTATGGCTCAAATTAGTGGGCAGGCTCTTCTACTGCCAAAGAAGATAAACATATTTAATTTAACACTATCCTTTTCTTACAGGAGAGGAGGAAGTGACATATGCAGTCATTGATCAGTTCCAGCAGAAGTTTGGTGCTGCGGTAAATATTTTCCTCTGTCACTGCCAGCTTGTCTCTTTTAAGTGTCATGTCTGTATCTCATCAGTTTTATTATAAGATCTCTGATGCCTTCCTTATTTACAAAATATTTTGGTGGCTTGCTATATGCTAACCATTTTTCCGAGATTTGGGGTAAAACAATAATCAAGGCAAAGTTCTAGACTTTTTTTTTTTTTGTCTTTTTGAGACAGGGTCTCGCTATGCAGTTCAGGCTGGCCTTGAGCTCACTTTGGAGCCCAGGCTGGTCTCGAACTCACAACAATCCTCCTACCTCAGCCTTCTGAATGCTGGAATTACGGGCATGAGCCACCATGCCCGGCAAATTCTAGTCTTCTAATGTAAGATAATAAACAATTGTTTATCAACTAGCAATAAGGTATATATAATAGAGTGACAGGGAGGTTCTATTTTATATGAGATGGATAGAGGAAATTTATCTGCAGAGTTAACTCTGGAACAGGGCTTTGAAGAAGGCAGGAGAGCTGCCATAGCTATGTGCATCTACATGAAGAATTTAAGGCAGAATTAGCAGGTGCAAGGGACTTGAAGCTAACACATTCTGGACTTGTGTGGAAGAGCATCAGGGCATCTGATATGACAGCACTTCAGTAAAGAAAAGAGGTAGAAAGGCTGGGATTTAGCTCAGCAGCATAAGCACCTGCTTTGCAAGGGCCAGGTCGTGAGTTTGATCCCCAGTGCCAAAAAAAAAAAAAGGAAAGAAAAGAGGTAGGAAGCCAGGTGTGGTGACAGATACCTGTAATCCCAGCATTCAAGAGGCTGACACAGGAGGATCACAGGGAGTTCAAGGCCAACCTGAAATATACAGTGAGACATGCTCTCAAACCAGAAAAAAAGAAAGGGGCTGGGGATTTGGCTCAGTGGCTTAAGCGCCTGCCTTGCAAGTGTGAGGTTGTGAGTTCAATCCCCGGTACCAAAAAAAAAAAAAAAAAAAAAAAAAAAAAAAAAAAAAAAAAAAGAGAAAAAAAGGAAAAAATAGAAAACTGTGTAGTTTTTATTCCCAGTTCTATTGCCTTAATGAAACTGAGTCCCCACTTTTATTATTATTTTTTGTTTGTTTCTCCCCTACCCCTTGGTACTTGGGGATTGAACTCAGGGCCTTCTAAGCTACACACCCAGCCTTTAAAAACATTTTATTTATCTTCAGATAGGGTTTTGCT
This sequence comes from Hydrochoerus hydrochaeris, assembly GCA_004027455.1. Taxonomy (NCBI): domain Eukaryota; kingdom Metazoa; phylum Chordata; class Mammalia; order Rodentia; family Hydrochaeridae; genus Hydrochoerus; species Hydrochoerus hydrochaeris. Next base: position 8,375 of record PVLA01019533.1, read on the forward strand.
AAGCCACTAAATTGCTCAGGCTCAGTAATTGTCTCAGCTCAGGAGTGCTGGAATTTTACACGTATGCCACCATGCCTACCCCCTTTCCTTACTGCTGGTGAAAAATGTAGAAGATTTTATATTTTCTTAAGGAAGATGTTGTACCTGTATAAATTATTATACCCTTCTATTCTTTAGTAACTTATCTACTTGCTTGTAAAATGGAATCATGTAAATATTTAAGGCTTTTAGAATTTTATGAGGTTTTGAAAAGGGATAAAATTATGGATAACTAAAGGACAAGAGTATATCACTATTTCAGTTTTGAGTAATTCAATGAAGCTAAGGAATAAGGTATCTGTTACCCATTTCTGTCTTTTTTTTTTTTTGGTCATTTTGAGACAGGGTCTCACTATGCAGTTCAGGCTGGCCTTGAGCTCACTTTGTAGCCCAGGCTGGTCTCAAACTTGTAGTGATCCATCCACCTGCCTCAGCCTCCTGAGTATTGGGATTACAGGCATGGACCATCACACCCAGCTAACTGTTTATATCATTCTTAATAGTAGTTATTGTGTTTCTTTCAGATGTAGTACATTGCTCTGTGTTAGGGCCACATAGTCTGTAAGGGATCTTTATCCCAGGCTGGCCTAGAAGTCTCAGCAGTTCTCCTGCCTCAGACTCCCAAGTGCCAGGATTACAGGTGTGGTCATGCCCAGCTGCATTCATAATCTTGTCATTAAGACTAGAATTCTTGGGCTGGGGATTTAGCTCAGTGGCTTAAGTGCCTGTCTGGCAAGCACAAAGTTGTGAGTTCAATCCCCGGTACCAAAGAAAAAAAAGGCTAGAATTCTTAGCCGGGCATGGTGGCTCATGCCTGTAATCCCAGCACTTGGGAGGCTGAAGCAGGAGGATTGTTGTGAGTTCGAGACCAGCCTGGGCGACAAAGTGAGCTCAAGGCCAGCCTGAACTGCATAGTGAGACACCATCAGCAGTAACAAAAGTGGCTTAGTTTTTAACTCTCAACAGCATTTGGGGTCTGAGTGACTTATCTTCTGCCTGTGCAATGCTTTTGCAAAAATGAGAAAGAAAATCAGGTGTTCAGGAGTGATTCTTATGTGTAGGAGAAGCAGCTTTGTGTCTGTAGGTGCTGTTCATGGCATTAGGATGCCCAGGTGTCCCCAGCAGTGTCTTTCTTCTTACCAGATGCTCCATATCAAGAAGCAAAGTGTCCTGAGTGTGGCTGCAGAAGGGACTAATGTGTGTCGCCATGGGAAACTCTGTTGGCTTCAGGTAAGAGATTTTTAAACATTTTTTATTTTGGAATGCTTACTAGGGATTGAAACATTTTATGAGTATCCATTTTCAGTAGAAAATAGGGATGTCTGTCTGGGGGAATAATTGGTGCATGAATATAACATAGCAGGATCATTTTTGTTCTTTTTGTTTTATGTCCTCACCTCTCTCCTCCCCCAGTGTATTTTCCAGCTCCAAAAGTGTATCTTGTTGCTTCCTAGCATCTTCCCCATTTTTTTTCTTTCCTTTTTTTTTTTGAAATAGTATCTTTTTTTTTTTTTTTTTTTGGTACCAGGGATTGAACTCATGACCTTGTGCTTGCAAAAGAGCATCTTGCTATGTAGTTCAGGCTGACCTTGAACTCACTTTGTTAGCCCAAGCTGGTCTTGAACTCATGGCAATCCTCCTGCCTCAGTCTCCCAAGTGCTGGGAGAGCTCTCCATTATTTTATTCATTCATTTATTTATATTTTTGGCTTCTTATATATAGAGAAGCCATGCAATATTTAATTTTCTGTGTCTCACTTATTTTGCTTAGCATGATAATCTCAGGTTCCATCCATTTTCCTGTAAATGACCTGATTGCATTTTTTATAGTTAAATAATATTATATATGGACCACATTTTCTTTATCTATTCATCTGTTGATAGGCATCTAGGCTGTTTTCACAGCTTAGCTATTGAAAATTGCACTGCTCTAAGCCTGGATATGTATGTATTACTATAATGTGATGTTTTTAGTTCTTTTGAAATACATTCAAAAGAGATATAGCTGGTTCAAATGGAATTTCTTTTTTTAGTTTGCATGGCATATTGATTTTCATAGTAGTTCTAATTTACATTCTCAGCAACAATGTCAAGGTTCCTTTTAGCCTACATCCCCATCAGCACTTATTGCTTTTTGTATTCTTGATTGTGGCCATTCTGAAATAAGATGGAATCTCAAAGTTGTTTTGATTTGCATTTCCCTAATGGCTAAATATATTGAACTGGTTTTTTTTTTTCTTTTTCTTCACTAAACAATGAACCCAAGGTTTCAGCTACATGATCTGCCTAAATTTTCCAAGCCAGGCTCAGGACTTTGTAATAGCCCTGCCTTTGCCACCCAGAGTGCTGGGATTCTGAATGTATTGGCCATTTGTACTTTGTAGGGAAGGTGATGTTGGGGATCAACCTAGGATTACTGTATCATTCAGCTACGTTTTCAGACCTTTTTAAAATTTGGAATTTTGGAGACAGGGTCTTGTTAAATTGCCCCAGTAGAACTCAAACTTGTGAGCCTCCTGCCTTAGTCTCTCACACATTAGGACTACTTGTGTATTCCCCATGCCCAGCTTGTTTTTCTTCTTTTGAGAAGTGTCTATTCAGTTCACTTGCCCATTTTTTTGTTTGAGTCATTTGGTTTTGGAGGATTACTTTTTTTGAGTTGTCCTAGATATTAGTTCTCTATCAGAATAGTAGCTGGCAAACTTAAGTGTGGTGGCACATGCCTATAATCCTTGCATTGTGGGAAACTGAGGCAAGAGGATCACAAATCAAGATCATTTTGGGAGACTCAATGAGAAAGACCTGGTCTCACGGGCCAGGCATATAGCTCAGTGGCGCAGTAAACACATGGCAAGCATGAGGACCTGAGTTTGATTCCTGGTCCAAAAATAAAAAAAAGACTGTCTTAGAATAAAAATTTCAAAAAGGGATGGGAATATAATAGCTTAGGGGATGGGGATATAATAGCTCAGGGGAAGTAGCTGGCATTTCCCCCCACTATTTTTGTAGGTTGTCTTTTCTTTCTGTTGTTTCCTTTCCTGTGCAGAAGTTTTTTCTTTTTCATTTTTAATTAGAATCTTGTTAATCTTTTTGAAATATAGTACTGGATGTTGAACTCAAAGTCTTTGTGCTGAGTTACATCCTTGGCCCTTTGTAAAATTTTTATTTTGAGACAAGTTCTCACTAAACCACTTAAGTTGCCCAGTCATGGTTAAATTTGCAATCCTCTTGCCTCAGCCTCCTAGAGTGGTAGGATTATAGACACATGCCACCATGCTTGGATTGTTGATTTTTATTTTTTTGGCTGCTTCATATTGTTTTCTGTGCTATTGGAGTTCTGTTTGGGAAGCCTGCCCGTGCCTAAGTCTCCAGGTGTTTCCTCTATATTATCTTCCAGGAGCATCAAAGTGTTTTGTTTTGTTTTGTGAGTCAGTCTTGCTCTGTAATTCATGTTGGCTTTGAACTCACTCTGTAGCCCAGGCTGGCCTCAAATCTGTGGTGATCTTCTGCCTCAGCGCTCTGAATGCTGGGAGTTACAGGTGCACACTACCACACTCAGCTGAAGTTTCTCGGTTTATGTCCAAGTCTTTGATCCATTTTGATTTGATTTTAGTATAGGATGAGAGAGGGAGCTAATTTTGTTCTTCTGCATGTGAATATCCAGTTTTGTTTTCTCTTCTCTTCTCT
>PVLA01019534.1:0-12108 GCA_004027455.1 Hydrochoerus hydrochaeris
TGCCCACCTCCACAACCAAAGTGCCCTCCTGTGTATACTCCCCCACCCTGCCAGCAGAATTGCCCTCCCAAGAGCAAGTAACACCCTCAGGATTCCTCAGGTCATGAAAAGGGAAGGAATCTGACTCACCTCCGTCTACCTCAGCACCTTCTTCTTCTCCTCAAAGCGTTTCATGAACACCGAAGAGCCTTCTTCATCCCTTCACCTGTAATCTGCCTCTGATGATTCCTGTCCCCCGCGGGAGGAACTCGCTTCCCTCCCTTGGTCCCATCCGACGGTATCTTCTGAGCCTCTCTGTCACCTGGGCGGGGGATTTCTATCACCTGGAAAATTATAACTAAACTTTCACTTATTGAATAAAATACATTATTTGGTGACAGGATAAATATTTTCTTTCTTCTAAAGTCAGCTTTATTAGCAATACCATATCATTTTGCTTTATTTGTATCTCTGTTTACTTACTAGTTCTGGCTCCCAAATGATGTTTCTGAATCTTGGGACATGCAAAGTCAATCTCATTATTTCAAAGTCAAGGTATTTTACTTGATTAATGTCTCACTGTTTTCAGGCACACATTTAACTCCTGAAAATTTCAATCACTCTGTCACAATACATGGGAACTGACTTTATGCTGCAAGCTTTTCTTTTCCACGTTGAAGTAATACACATCCTTGCTTGGCACAGTATCTGACACCCATTAATACTCCTTAAGTGTGTGCTACTAGCAAGAGTATAACACCATTATTCCCATAGTTGTTATCATGGCCACCACACCCATAATTTATCCACCTAGAAAGTGTCTTTATATGAGGAATATTGGAGGGGAAACAAATTTAATTTAATTTATTTATTTGTCTATTTTTAAAAAGATTTTAACTTTTAATTGATTTATTTTTTTTGTAGGGCTCCAGATTGAGCTCATAGTTTTTGCACTGTCATTATCTGTAACCACTTTAAAAAATTTCTGATCTGAGAGTAGGAGTCACTATCTCACTAAGTTTTCCAGCCTGTGCTTCAGCATGGGCTGCTTCCTCTCAGCCCCAGAGCACTGGGGGTCCAAGCACATGCCAGAATGTACCAAGAGGAAAAAAGATTTCTATGCTCCATTGTTCTTGGTACTCTGCCATTCTCTTACTGATCTTTGTTCTTCTCTTTATCTGACCTCAATTTTCTATGTCATGGTACAGTAAATTTTGTGAGTGAAATATTTTTGTCATGTTGCCAAAGCCTCCTTGTGCTCCAGGAACTATGGGACCACTGAGTCACCCCAGTGTCACGCCTGCTCAGTTTAGCAGGAGACACTCCCAGTGCCATCTTCTGGTGGAGATCAACTTTGGCTATCATCCTACCGGGTGACAGACAGACCTATCAGTGCAGCATGCAGAGATCAACCATGTCCACAAGGTGTCATTCAGCACAGGGTTCTTACACAATATTATTCATGCCAGTGAGTAATGGACAGTGTAAAAGGCCTTTCCTTAAATACATTCCTCAGTGGCCCTCATATTCCTGTCGCTGAAAGACAAACCAGAAACATATGATTTCTTTTTTTTATTTAAAGAGAAAAAAAAAGCAAAACAGAAAAAAAGGGAAGAAACAATACAGAATTTCAAAGAAAAAGAAAAAAATAAACAGTAAAAAATAACCAGTTGATAAATTACATACTGTCTTCTAGATATAATTGTTCATCTTACAAAATTAAAGAATACAATGTGGACATTCAAACAGTAAGACTACAAACAATTCTGTTCAATGATCCAACAAAAACTTAGCAACATGGTTATCAATCCTACACACTTAAACATATGTGCGGTTATACCCTTTAGAGTGCTTTCTTTTCCTCCTTTTGCTTTTCAAGTCCATTATCTGTTTATTTATATCATTTTTCACCTTGCTCAGTTCCTTACTGATCTGTTTTGTTGTTATTTACTTTTTATCCTTATTTATTTTAATTTTTTATTATTTTGAAGACAGCAAAATACAATAGAACAAGATGGAACAAAGCCAACTGAGACAGTGCAGTGAAATTGGTACAGAAACCCTCAACAGGTTACTGGCATAATAGTAATAGGCACCAAAGTATATTCTGTTATCTTCAAAACAGTTGTTCTTTCAATCAGGTATAGCCAAATCAAAGGAAATACAGGACATTCTAGAATTTATCAAAATAGATAATTGAATAGAGCAATACCATTAATCAGAACAAAGCAAAACAGTGATAACCATATTTGCCTTCAAAGAGATGGTAGAAGGAAATCCCCCTATTTACTACATTGCATATGGTCAACCTCTCAAGAGATGTCTAGATCTTTGGCTGTCAGTTTCTACGGGGTCGGGGAGGAGTTTGATTCTCAGTCCACATGCCTGTAGGCTCATGGGAGCCGCTGAATGATTCTTCTCCTGCCTCATGCCAGGAGTGCTTACTGAGAGGGTGGGCAAATTGCCTTTCTGTGCTGTGCCTTGAGTCCCTCCATGGTTGGAGCTCTAGGGCTGCTGGTTCTCCTCCCTGCTCAGGCCAGGGGCCCCTACTGGGAGAGTGGGCAAACTGCCTTTGTGTGCTGCACCCTGAATCCCTTCATGGTCGGAGCTCAGGAGCTGCTGGTTCTCCTCCCAGCTCAGGACTTGGCAGCTTACTGAGGGGTGGGCGAATTGCCTTTTTTTGCTGTGACTTTAGTCCCTCCATGGTTGGAGCTCAATTTTTGGTTTCTAGTATGCAAAATTTCAGTATGATCCATCTAGAAAAAGTTACAATGTCACATAACACAGTTTTAGTTACAACTTGATACTCTGTTGGATATATCCCATTCCAGTGGACTGCAACATTGCATGGAAGGCATCAAAATCATGGCAGGCCCAGTCATATCACAGTTTCACATGGTGAATTCAAACATTCAGTAACTCACAGATTAGCTCCAGGAGTGTTTCTGGAGATGAAGAACAGCGCTTCACTGATGTTTCTCCAACTTTAGACATGGAAGACCTGAGCCAGGAGCACAGCATACTCACAGCTTACACCTACACACACACACACACACACACACACACACAGAGTAGAATGTGCCCTGTGTGGGGGTCTATCTATCTACCTACATGTATGTATATATTTATCTATTTATGGTTACTGCATATATTGAATGAATTAAGTTTTATAATCTCTGTAGAATAATAGTGTTTATTTCAATTCTACTGTTTCTATTTCCTAATTTGCAAATAATTTTACTATGACTCATTACTATATAGAGAATGAGAAGAAAGAACAATGTATTTGGTTTTCATGTCCATTAGTATCTGTCTTATATAGTTGGGTGCACCTTTATTTGGCGAATATATATTGATAATTGTTAGTTCTCCCTCTTGAATTTTTCCACTAATGAGTATGTAGTGACCTTCTCTATCTCTTTTAATCATGTCAGGTTTGAAGTTCACATTGTCTGCAAATAGAAGCCCCTGCTTTTTTCTGGGTTCCTTTTGCATGGAATACTGTTTCTATCCTATTTTAATCTATGAGTTTCCTTTTGGGTCAGATGTGTTTCTTGTATACAGCATATTGTGGGATCCTGTTTGTTGATCCATTCTGTCAATCTATTCCTTTTTGTAGGTGAATTGAGGCCATTTATATTTATGGATATCACTGATATGTACTGGCTCAGCTTTGCCATGTTATGTTCCAGTTGTTTCTTTCTGCTTTTACCCTTATTTAATTGCTCATTCTACCTGGTGGTTTCTTTCTGTTGTTGATTTGGGGATTGTGGTCATTTTTATCTCTGTCTAATATGTCTTTCAGTACTCTCTGTAGGCATGGTTTGGTGGATGTGAATTTTTTCAGTTGTTCTTTGTCATGGAAGTATCTTGTTTCTCCATTAAATTTGAATGAAAGTTTCGCTGGGTACATCAGTCTGTGTTGAAGGTTGTTTTCTTTCAGGGCTTGAAATACCTCCCTCCAAACTCTTCTTGACTTAAGGGTTTATGCTGAAAAGTCTTCTGTGATTCTAATGGGCTTTCCTTGATAGGTGAGTTTGTCTTTTCTCTGACAGCTTTTAGTATTCTGTTTTTATTCTGTATGTCTGAGATCTTAATTATTATGTGTTTTGGTGTGGATTTATGTTGCTTGTGACTTTTTGGTGTTCTATATGCTTCATTTATCTACATATCTGATTCTTTCCCCATGTTTGGGAAATTTTCTGCTATTATTTCTGCAAATACTTTCCATATATATTTTTCCTGGATTCTGGTATCTGCACTAATGCCTACTATTCTTATATTGTTGCTCTTGGCATCATCATGAAGCTTCTGGATTGTCATTTCTTGCTGCTTTGTTATTTTTAAAAGTTCTTTCCTTTCATGATCACTAATTGTGATCCTGTCCTCAAGGTCGGAAATTGTATCCTCAGCTTCCTTTAGGTGGTTTTGCATGCTTTTTATAGAATTTTTTGTTCCTTGGATGTCTCTTTGAGTTTGTTTCATGAACTCTGTTTGTTTTCTATATTGCTCATTCAAGGTTTGAATCAGTTTCCCATTCTCATGTACTTTTTTCTCTATTTCTTCTTTAGCTGAATTCAACAACTCCTTTACTGAAGTTGTTATTTTTATCTTTACATAAGAGAGTACTTCTAATTTGATTTCCTCTATAGCCTGATGGAGTTTTTTTTTTTTCACTTGCTATCTTTTCAGAGATTCCTGGTGTGTTACTTTTGGGGTCTCCTATTTCAATGTCTCCTGTACTTGCTTCTGGTGAGCTATATGTTTGAGACTGCATTTTAGTTTTTCATTTTGTCATTTTCACTCTGCCTGATGTTTCCTATGTGTAGGAGAGGATCACACACTCTTTTCAGACTCACCAAGGTCTTACAGTTAGTTGGAGGGGGTTTTACTACTGGTCCTATTTATCCCCCATACACCTTTATTTTAGGAGAATACTCACCACACTAGCACAGTTAATCCACTGCAGTCCAAGTTTTGCCACCTAAGAGCAAAGTTCCAAGTTTTTTCACACTGACTGGAGCCTGCTGAGGTCTTCTGATGTTCCAAGTGGGAAAGCTGGCCCAGTAGAAGCAGTCCAGAGTAGTTTTCATCCTGGGGTGGGCTTCCATGATGTTCCTGGTGGCAGGGCATGCCCACAGGGGAGATCCCAAGAAACTTACACCTGAGGTAGGCTTCCTCGATATTCTGATGTTCCTGGTGGCAGGAAGGGCCCATGGGGGAGGTTCCAGGCAGCTTGTGCCTGACACAGGCTTCTGCGATGTTCCCAATGGCAGGAGGGGCCCATGGGAGAGGTTCCAGGCCAGTAACACCTTTAGATAATTTTTTTTTATTTAGACAAAGCAAAAAAAAGAGAGTAGAAATAGTGCAGAATTTCAAAAAAATAAGAAATCACTACTTGATAAACTACATATTGTCATCTGAAAAATAGTTGTTCAGGTAACAAAATCAAAGAATAAAAAAGGGACAGACAATCATACAATAACACTAAAAGCCATGCTGTTTAATAAACCAACAAATTCTTAATAGTATGATTATGTATCTTACATACTTACACATATGTACAGTTATATCCTTTCAAGCACTTTCCTTCCCTTTCATTATTACATCTATTATACATTTTAGATCTTATCACTCCTTCAGTTATTATTATTTTTTACACTAGAGAGACAATGTGATATTTATTTATTTATGTATTTTGACAATGTGATATTTACAAATATGAATCTGATTTATTTCACTTATGAGAATAGTCTCTGGGTAAATTGTCTCCATTTACATTTAAAAGCCTCAAGATCAAGTTTTTAATAGCTGAATAATATTCCATTGTATTAACATACCATATCTTTTTCATCCACTGTGCAGTTGATGGGCATTTTGGTTGTTTCCAAGATTTAGCCATTAAAAATTGCACTGCTATAAACATGGGTGCACATGTATTGCTGGGGCACAACTTCTTCAGTTTTTCTGGGAAAATACCCAGGAGGAGAATAGCAGGACTGAATGGAACTTCAAATCTTAGTGTTTTGAGGAATTTCCATATTGATTTCCATAGTGGCTGCACAAGTCTACACTCCTATCAACAGTGGAGAAGTGTTCCTTTCCCCCCACAGCGTCACCAACATTTGTCATCAGTGGATTTCTTGATGGCGACCATTCTTTCTGGAATGAGATCAAATCTCAATGCTGTTTGAATTTGTATTTCTCGAATGACCAGTGATGGTGAACATTTCTTCATGTGTTTATTTGCCATTTGTATACCTTCATCTGAGAAATGTGTCTTCATCTTAGATGCCCATTTTTGGAGAGAGTCTGGATTTGGGGAGTTTGATGTTTTTCAATTTTTTATATGTTCTGGATATGTCCTTCGTCTGAAGGATTGCTGGCTAAAATTCCTTCTGATTCTGTGGGATTTCTTTTCAGTTTCATGGTGATTTCTTCTGAAGTGAAAAAACTTTTTAATGTGATGAGACCCCAGTTGTTGATTTTTTGAAGTATATCTCATGTGGTTTGTGGTGTGTTTCTGCGTTCTCTGCCTTAAATTTTGTCTCCAAGATTTCTACCTACCTTGTCTCCAAGCTAGGTAGATTTAATATTTTTGTTTTAATATTTTGATCTTTGATCCTATTTGACTTCACTTTAGTGCATGGTGATAGGCACGGGTCTAGTTTTAGTCTTCAGCATGTGGAAAGCCAATTTTTCCAACACTATCTATAAAGAGGTATCAATCTTCAAGTGAACACATTTAGTCCCTTAGTTAAATATAAGGTGTCTGAGTGTCTTTGTAGTTGTGTTTGCATCTTCTAATCTGTTCCACTGATTCTAAGGTTTATTTCTTTGCCAATGCATTCTGATTTTATCACTATGGCTTTGAAGTATTATTTCAACTCAGGAATTGAGATGTCTCTTGCCTTGTCTTTGTTGTCCAGAATTGCCTTTGCTATTGTTGTTTTCTTCTGTTTCCAAATGAATTTTAGTAGTGTTTTCTCTAAATCTGTGAGGTGTGTTAATGGTATTTTGTCTGGGATTGCCTTAAACCTGTATAACACTTTTGGGAGTATGGCCATTTTCACCATTGTGATTCTTCCTAACCAATAACAAGGAAGATCCTTCCATTTCTAATATCTTCTTCAATGTCCTTTTTTAGAGTTGTATAATTTTCAGCATATACATCTTTTACATTCTGGGTTAGGATGATTCCCAAGTATTTCATTTTTTTAGATGCTATTGTGAAAGGTGATATTTCCATAATTTCTCTCTCAGTGAGTTTTTTGTTTGTGTACAGAAATGCTACAGATTTTTGAATATTGACTTTGTATCAAGCTACATGGCTGAATTTGTTTATTAACTGTAGTAGTCTTTTAATGGAGTTTTGGGGGTCTTCTCTATAGAGTGTCATGTCACCTCCAAGTACTGGTAATTTAACTTCTTCCTTTCTATATATTTTTTTCTTTCTCTATCTTGTCTGATTGCTCTGGCTAACATTTCCAGAACTATCTTGTCTTGTTCCTGATTTTTGAGTGAAGACTTTCAGTTTTTGTCCATTTAGTATAATGTTGGCTGTTGGTTTGTTGTAGATGACCTTTATCAGATTGAGGTAGATACCATAAAATCCAAATATCTGTAGAATTTTTATCATGAACAAGTGATGGACTTTATCAAAAGCTTTTTCTGCATCTATTGAGATGACCATGTGGTTTTTGTTTTTGGCTCTGTTGATGTGGTGTATTACATTTATTGATTTGCATATGTTAAACCATCCCTGCATTTCTGGAATAAATCCCACGTGGTCATGATATATAACCTTCTTAATGATTTATGGCATTCTCTTTGGCAATGTTTTATTGAGAATCCTTGCATCAATGTTCATTAGTGAGATTGGCCTATGGTTCTCTTTTGTGGTTGGGTCTTTTTCTGTTTTAGGTTATCAGAATAATAACTTGGCTCATGGAATGAGTTAGGGAGGATTGCTTCCCTTAAATTTCATTGAAGTGTTGGAGGAGTATTGGCATCAAACCTTCTCTAAATTTCTTGTAAAATTCAGCTGTATATCCATCAGCACCTTGGCTTCTCTTTGTTGATAAGATTTAATCACATTTTAAGTTTCAGTAGCTGATATTGAGCTACTCAAAATTGTTTTGTCTTCTTGTTTGAGCTTTGGTAGTTTATATGTTTCTAGAAATCTGTCCATTTCTTCTGTGTTTTACACCCTATGTGAGCAAAGATTTTCATAGTGGGTATTCATGATCTTTTGAATTTCCGTGGGATCTGTAGTAATTGTTCTCTTTTCAGTCCTTATTGAATGAATCTGAGTTTTTTCTTTCTTTTTCTTGGTAATGTTGGCTAGAGTTTGATCAATTTTGTTTATTCTCTCAAAAAACAAGTTTTTGGGGCTGGGGATTTTGCTCAGTAGCATAAGCACCTACCTTGCAAGTGCTAGGTCATGAGTTTGACCTCCAGCACCAAAAAACAAAACCAAGCAAAACAAATAAAAAAAATTAAGGTCTTTGATACATTAATTCCTTTAATTGTTTTTTTTAGTCTCAATTGAATTAATTTCTGCTCTGATTTTTAAAGTTTCCTCTCTACTATGGTCTTTGTGTTTAACTTGCTCTTCATTTTCTAGAAGATTGAGATGTAGGAGCATGTTGCTTATTTGTTCTCATTCTGTTTCCTTTTTTTATTTATTTAAAGAGAAACAAAAACATGTAAAGGGTAGAGATAATACAAATTTTTTTAAAAAAAAAAGTTAAACAATAAGAAATCATTAGTTGATAAATTACATATTGTCCTCTTGGAAATAGTTGTTCAAGTTACAAACTTAAAGCATACAAAGTAAATATTCAGACAGTGAGAGTGTAAACAGCTATGCATGCATGAGTCTCTACATGTACTTCTGTCCTTTCTGTATTAGAGAGAAAAACAAAACATAGCAAGACAAAACAAAACAAATTCCTATAAAAACATGAAACCAAAAAGGGGTATAAAACCACAGTGCAAGGTGATCTACAATGATTGCTGTGTTGTTTCTTTTTATTTTCAATAGTATTGTCTATATCATCAAGCATATTTGAATATAGCAGTATAATTTAATATAGCAATACATAATGATATTAGTAATAATAAAACAATGTAGACAGTATAAAACTTCAAAGGCAGGTAATAATCAAACCATAGTGGATATCCCAGTGATTCTTGTCATCTTAAGTACAGTTGCCTATACTCTCTAACTTGATAGTATCAATCATACAGCTTTGAATAAAATCTATTAATACAAAACAGTGATCTAATAAACTAAATTCGATTACAATCAGTAATGGTAGAACAGTGTAAGTTTTACAGAAATTTACATTAATTTAATAGGAAATTAAGGATTATTACCATACTCTATTCTGTTATTTTTGGGATAACTGTCTGTTCCCTCAAATCTATTACAGGTAGAATGACTGGAACACAATATAATACATCTAAGCAAAGTGGTGTGAGTAATGTAGGTTTTAAATCCTGGTACACTATTAACAATAGAGTGTATCAAGGCCATCTATGTTAGAGATTCTACACATCCTTCTCTGCCTCATTTCTGCTATGCTGTTTTTCTGCCTTTGTTTGTCTACTTTTCTCTTTCATTCTACTGCCTGCCCCACTCATTGAGGCCTTTCTGCCACTGTTCCTAAAATGCCAGTAATTTTTCCTCTCTCTCTAGAATGTCCTTCAGTATTCTCTGTAGGGTTGGATTGATGGTCACAAACTCCCCAGTTCCTCTTTGTTATGGAAGCATCTTGTTTCTCCATTAATTTTTAGTGACAGTTTTGCAGGGTACATCAATTTGGGCTGGAGGTTATTTTCTTTCAGGGCTTGGAATACTTCACTAGAACTTTTCTTGATCTGATGGTCTTTGTCGAGAAGTTAGCCATGATCCTGATGGGCTTACCTTTATAGGCAATCTGTTTCTTTTCTCTGATGGCTTTTAATATTCTGTTTTTATATTGAATTTCCAGTATCTTGATTATTATATGTCTGGGTGTAGCTCTGTTTTGGTAGTAGGTGGCTGGAGTTCTATATGCCTCACATAACCAAATGCCATTTTCTTTTCCCATACTTGGGAAGTTTTCCTTAATTATTTCCATGAATAGCTTGTATTCCTGCTTCTTCATTCATATTTCTTATCCTTAAACTGTAGATTCTTTTGTCGTCTTCTAGCCTTTGTATTGTTACTGCCTGTTTCCTTGTTATTTTTAAGAGATCTTTCCTTTCGTGATCACACATTGCAAACTTGTCTTCAAGATTTGAGAGTCTACCCTAAGTTTCCTTTAAGGAATTTTGCCAGCTTTCAATGGAGTTTTTAATTTACTGGTAATCTCTTTGAATCTGCATCATACATTCTATATTTTCTTTATAATATTTATCAAATGTTTCTCTCCTTTTGTTGTGTTCCTCCCTTCATCTGTCTGTACCTTCCTGAGACATGCTTAGCATTTCTTCTATTACTTTCCTCATATCTTGATTTACAGGATTTAATATTTCAGTTTTGAGTTTGCCTACAAGGTCCCAAAGATATCTCTTAATGTCCATTGAAGCCATGTCTGACATTCCATGTTTGCCCCCTTCAGTCTCAATAAAGGCACAGCAGACTTCTTCATGCAAGCTTTCAAATCAAAAAGAGCTTGGAGCAAAATATTCCAAGGCCTAAAAGAAAATAACCTCCAACCCAGATTGATGTACACTGCAAAACTGTCTCTCAAAATTAATGGAGAGAAAAGATATTTCCAATCTTGGAAATGGAGAGGACAAGATTCAATAGGATACACCATTTCCTATCTTGGAAATGGAGATGACAAGAGTCAATAGGATACCCATCCTGGTTTGATGATTAACTGCTTTTGAAGTCCTATAATGTCTCCAATGTTTGGTTTTTATTAATAATGCTATGTACTGCTATGTTTAATTATACTATGCCTGACAATATCGACAATTTTATTGAAAATAACAAGAGACATCATAGTAACTACCGTAGATCACCTAGTATTATGGTTTTATATGTCCACATATAAAATCATTTCGTGCTTTTCTAGGAAATTGTTTTGTTGCCTTGTTTTGATTTGTTTTTCCCTCTAATACAGAAAGGATAGGTATAATGGGGTTCTACTATTGCTAGTAGCACACACTTAAGGAGTATTAATGGGTGTCAGGCATTGTGCCAAGCAAGGATGCGTGTCACTTCAATTTCATGGAAAAGAAAAGTTTGCAGCATGAATGTCAGTTCCCATGCATTGTGACGGAGTGATGGTAATTTTCAGGAGTGAAACCTGTGCCTGAAAACAATGAGACATTAATCAACGAAAATACCTTGACTCTGAAATGATGAGATTGACTTTGCATGTCCCAAGATTCAGACAAGATTATTTAGGGAGCCAGATCTAGTGATTACACACAGATACAAATAAAGCAACATGATAAAGCTGACTTTAGAAGAAAGAAAATAATTATCCTGTCACCAAACAATGCACTTTATTCAATAAGTCAAAGTTTAGTTATAATTTTCCAGGTGATAGAAATCCCCGACCCGGGTGACAGAGAGGATCAGAAGATACCGTCGGATGGGACCAAGGGAGGGAAGCGAGTTCCTCCGGCGGGGGAGAGGAATCATCAGAGGCAGATTACAGGTGAAGGGATGAAGAAGGCTCTTCGGTGTTCATGAAATGCTTTGAGGAGAAGAAGAAGGTGCTGAGGTAGACGGAGGTGAGTCAGATTCCTTCCCTTTTCATGACCTGAGGAATCCTGAGGGTGTTACTTGCTCTTGGGAGGACACTTCTGCTGGCAGGGTGGGGGAGTATACACAGGAGGGCACTTTGGTTGTGGAGGTGGGCAGGGCTCAGGACATTTTGGAGGTGGGCACGGCTCTGGGCATCTTGGGATTGGGCACGGCTCAGGGCACTTTGGGGTTATGACCACAGGAGGTGGCTGGCAGGGCTGCTTGCACTGCTGCTGTTGATAAGACATGTTTCTGGAGTCTCAGAATCTGAAAGGAATTATATGGCAATGTTCAGAAGAAGGAATTCACATACTGAAAAGAAGAAAAACTTATGCAACGCCAAGGCATATTGCTCCTCTTGCTTACAGTAGTCTGTC
>PVLA01019535.1:0-12065 GCA_004027455.1 Hydrochoerus hydrochaeris
AAAAAAAAAAAAAAAAAGTCTTCCACAACTACATAATAAAGTTCATCTGTCCACCTGACTCAACTCATTACAATCAGCTGCAAATTAGGGGGGAGGGGCTGGCCAAGGCTTCTGGAATGCGGAAGGTCCTTGGTGTTCATGGTCCTCACATATAGTGATGAGCACCTCGAGACAGCACCAATGCATACTAAGCAGTCCATCTGTCTACCACCCCATTTGACTGACTTCTTTTTTTTTTTTTTGTTGTTTTTTTTTTTTTTTTTTTGTGGTTCTGGGGATCGAACTTATGACCTCATGCTTGCCACGCAGGTACTATGTCACTGAGCTAAATCCCCAGCCCTTTGACTAACTTCTTATAGTGCTAGAGATCAAACTTAAGGTGTCAGGCATGCTACACAAGCTGTCTACCACTGAGCTAAAACCCCAAACCTCAACATTTAAAAAAATTCAGATAGCTTCACTGAACGGTAGTAGTTCATCTACTGTTGTATCTTTTACCAACAAAGAATATACATTATCAGCCAAGCATGGTGATGCATGTCTCCAGCATTTGGGGAGGCTGAGGTAGGTGGATTGCTGTGAGTTTGAGGCCAGCCTGGGATACATAAGTGAGTTCAAGTCCATACAAAGTGAGACCTTCTCTTGCGTGTGTATATATATATATATATATATATACACACATATACATTATATTCAGATGTCCTGGAAGATATTAAAAATTGTTCACAAACTACTGTATAAAACTCAATTTCCAAACTGTATATATTGTATCCCTCATAGTTTAAAGATTTAACACTACAACACTCAAAATGATCATTTACTAAACTACTACTCTCCAACAACACCCTTCATCAAAACAGAAGAAAAAACTAACAAAAATACTTATTGGGAAATACCTAAAATTATTAATGTCAGGAGTAAATTACTTTTCATTTTTAAACAAATGTTAAATTTTGGTAAAATACTAATAAAATTTATCACCTGAATCTTGCTTAATTCTTTGCTTTGGTGCTGAGACTTGAACCCAGGGTCTTACACATGCTAAGCACACGTTTTACCAATGAGCTATGTTCCTGACTCCTATCTTAATCACTTTTAAGTATATTATTTGGTAGTGTTAAATACATTTAGATTTTTATATAATCAAACCCCAGAATTCTTTCCATTTTAGAAAACTGACAATTATGTCTATTATACAATATCCCATTTCCCCTGTTCCTGTCAATTTATTTTTAAATCTTCAGCAGTCCTAGGGATCAAATGCCCCTGTCAATTTTTTCTTTTGAGACATAGCAATTTTTTCTTGCTATGTAGTTCAGGTTGGCCTCAAACTCATTATCTAGCCCAGGGTGGCCTCCGGCAGGCTTCACACCTACAGGGATCCTTCTGCCTCAGCCTCCCAAATGCTGGGATTACCCACACCCAGTTCTCATCAAATTTTAATTAAAGAATAGCAGTGGAGTTCTAGTATTTCCTACCCATACTTGTATCTATCACCCATAAAGATGAAGACAAGAGAATTCCAGACAACCACTTGTATCTCTTCACTCGCAAGCATTTGGTCTCTGAGAATCCACTGAGTGACTGACCTCAAGTTTAATAAGCTGACCCAAAAGCTGTATCAGTCTATTGCTATAGGACCTCCAGATGCTGTAGGGAAATATTATAACTTCCACTCTGTTAGATGTCCTACACCCAGTTCATGTTCCCCAAAACCCAAGAATGAATTCTGAGGAACAACAGAGGTCAAGTAGGAAATACTTAGCGAGGGAGCAATACCTCCTGCCTGAGAGACAGGAAGAGCTACATGGTGGGACAAAACTACAATCAACCAATAAGACTGCAAGTATAGCTACTTAGGTATGTAGACACATACCAAGTGTACATGGAAAGAACAAGGACCTGTTTTGGAAGAGATGACTGATTCCTGTTTGGGATGACTGATGCCTGCTTGGAATATTGATCCTTAGTTTTTATCCCTGGGGGTGGGGTTGGCAGGTAGGTGTAGTCGTTCCATCTTTATCTTGAGGCCTGGCCTGCAAGGAATGTGCATCCAGCCACAGCTGTAATGAGTTCTTATCTTCTGTACTGATCCCTTCAAGGCCCTAGCCCTGTCTGACTGCCTGGCTATTTCTACTTTACTTAGCTGTCGGCAATACTGTTGCCGGCTGGTAGATGTTGCAGCCATACCCACCTCACGGGCTCCTGGCAAGCAAAGAGGACTGTCGGGCCAGCAGCTGCACACTCTCCTCCCTTTTGGTAACAGTCAGAAGACTGTAGAAAATCTAAAGTAGTCCCTTATCAGGACAGTGTGGGAGCCCCTCAAGCTGGCATCTTCCCTGGTGGGCTTGCAAGTCTGGAATAGCGACACCAAATGTCACTGACAGGCCCTTTACAAAACCCATTATCACATGGAATACTCCGGTATCTGGGTCAACCATACTTTCATTTTCAGAAAACTGAAGTTGGAGCCATTAACTGCATGTTACTCCTGTTCTGGAATGAATAGAGAAAAACAGCAGATGTGCACAAATAGGACCCAGGGGTTTTCTGTTTCTCTCACTTTCCTGAGCCTCCTGACCAGCTCAGGAGTAGTCTAATGGAAAGAGTATTCCAGTTAGGGGTCAATGAAGCAAGCAAATACTCATTTCAATATTGACCCTAAACAATTTCAGAAACTGACAGAATTTTTATTTACTCTTCAAAACTTACTTATGATATACAGTTCATTGTATTATACTACAGTTGAGGTACTCAACTAAAAAGTTAATTGGCATAAATATCATATTTGCTTTATATACAAATGGAATGTTGCTCTGTCATAAAGAAAAATAAATTCAAAGGATAATGTAATGGTGCAATGATGATTTAGAAATGAAAAGCCAATCAATCAAGAGTGAAGGAGTTTTATTGCCAAGCCTGGCGACGCAGTCTCTGTTGATGGATCTCGAGACTGCGCGCCTCACAACTAAGGGAGTTTACTTTTATAGAGGAGCAACGCAGCCGATTGGTGGGTAGGCTGATAAGAACACGGGGAGTGAGCTGGTTGGTCATTTAGGGCGGCATTTTGGGGGAAAAAGGAAACTTCTGTGAGAAACAGCTGAGGCTTATTAACAAGGACTTAAATCTAAAATGGCGGCGCATACAGAACAAGATGACGGCGCAGGTGGTTCAGAGTATTACAGATAAATGTATAGGAAAATAGATGCACCTCAAGATCATAATGTTAAGTGAAGTAAATCAGACACACAAACTTAAATATCATGTGGTTTCTCTTATATGAGAAACCCAAAATATAAATAGCAAAATAGAAGACAGGAAGTACAGAGAGATCTTTTTTCAAATGAGAAGAAGGATCAAAGCATAGAGAGGGGAGGGGAGGGGAAGTGAATGTAATCCCAGTGCTGGGATTACAGGAGCACACCACCATATTGGGCTGACCAAGACTTTCTTAAACCAAAAATTGACCTTACTCCTGATAACTGGGAGGCATGATCAGGCCAGTAGCCTTTGTGATGCTTCTACTAAGAGAAAGCAAGTCTGAGGTTTATCAATGATAATGTGGTGCTCAGTGACTCACTTCCTTATTTCATGTAACGCAAAAGTCATCAGATTTGCTAATGAGGAGACTGAGGCTTTAGCTATACCAAGTCATTCACCCAAGGACTCATGGTAAGCATAATTCACAACTGGGAATACTAGGATATGGATTGAAGTGAACATGAGTAGAATATTTAAAATTGCAAATGACTGAGAAAATCCAGGAGGTATTGCTGGCTGCCTGAGTGAAATGACCTTTCTTTTTTGGGGAGGGGGTAGTGGGAATCAAACTCAGGACTTCACACTTGCCAGGCAGGTGTTGCACCACTGAGCTATATCGTTGGCCTGAAACAACTGTTCTCAAGAAAATGTAGGGTTCCAACATTGTTCTGCAAAGCCCAAGAAAAGCACACATGCGCATTTGGCAGGCTAAGGCCTTCTTCTTACATGAGTCAAGATTTCACCAGAACCCTGCAATGAGAGCAGCTGAAAAACCCAACCTGGAGCAGAAAAAACCTAGAAGATGTTGGGGCTGTGATAGTACTTTGGGCTTACTAGGCCAGAAAAGGGTAATTTCTTTTTTCTTTTCCATTGAGAAAGAAAAAGCAGCCAGGCATAGTGGCTCATGCCTGTAATCCCAGCACTCGGGAGGCTGAGGCAGGAGGATCATTGTGAGTTCGAGACCAGCCTGGGCTACAAAGTGAGCTCAAGGCCAGCTTGAACTGCATAGCGAGACCCCGTCTCAAAAAGACAAAAAAAGAGAGAGGGAAAGAAAAAGTGCAAAAACTTGGTTTCAAATACAGAAACTTCTCCTGCTTACACTTTTCCTGCAAAGCAGACACAGGGAGCCTGAGGCTGTCTTAGGGACAGGGGCATCACACTCTTCACCCCTCACTCCTTTCCCCTCACTGCCCTGAACTCCAGGCTAGGCATACAGATCAGCCTTAAAAGCCCACATTTACAGAGAGCCTGGGGGGCAAGATAGTGGTTCACTGTGCCATGTGCCAGCCTGTAAAGACCTTGAAGGGCAGGGTTGAGGCTCTGATGTCCAGGTGCCAAGGATGCTGGGCTCCACCTGGCCATGGCTAGCCAGCACCACAAGGGGGAGTGCTCAGGATAGGGACAGAAGGACACTGCTCTGTGGACAGTATCTCTGCTCTTAGGATGCAGCTAAACAGTGAAATATGAGCATTGAGCTTTCCTGCAATATTTAAAAGTGCACAACAGTTAAAGGAGCAAAACTGAAAGCAATAAAACACCACTGTCCTAAGTCTTAAAACCCACTGTCCACATCCTCAATAGCCTAGTCATACAAAAGGCAAGTTAAAAGGTGGATCACAGTGGATCTTTGGGACTGATTCTCCCACATCTAGTCTAACATCCATCACAAAACACTCAATAAATACTTGTCAAACAAATGAACAGATGAATAAGATTTACTCAGGCTTCAATATGACTCTGTCAGCAACCTTTTCTTAATTGAAACAGGAAGTGCTAGAGCAGATCTGTCAGTCACTGGAGGCCTGAAGGAGAAAGATGCAAGCAGTTTAGAATATGCACATTTTTGAAATCAACTAGGTCCAAACAGAATCACAGAATGGAAATAGTACTTCTGTTTCTACTTTTTAATTAGGAGACCCTGAAACTTATGAATGAAGTTCAGGAACATTTGGAGGAGGAAGAAAGCTTATGTCGGGCTTCTCTGGCCGATTCCTGGGATGAATGCAGGGCTTGCCTGGAAAGTAACTGCATGAGGTTTGATACCACCTGCCAACCTGCATGGTCCTCTGTGAGAAATATGGTAAGAAGGAAAGGGTGCTCAAAAGTTCATAAAGCATCTCCACCAGCTTTACCTTTTTATTAATTTATATTAATAGAATAGAGATGTCTGATGTGACACTGACATTTTACAATTTAGAATCAAACACAAATGCTTCTGTACCTGTATAATTTACACATCAGAACATCTGGTTTTTATCCTCCTTTGAATGACATCTGTACCTTTCTCAGAAATACCCCATGTCCTTCAGCCTTGCATTTGTTACTCATGAACATGGTCCTACCAGATTGTAAGCTCTTTGAGGGCAGGGACCATATGATCATGCTTGTCTTCATTTGAGCACTGTAGGCATCTAATAAATGCTTGCTGCCCTGCATTCTCAATCACAGTATTAAAGTCTCTGATTCCAACCTGCTTCACAGTCCTTCTCCCTCAAGGCCGCCTATCTGAAAACTGTCTCTGCTTGAAGAACAGTCTCTCCACACCTGTGCTCTGAACTGTGGCACAGACACAGGTGTCGGACACGCCTCTACCTTCCCTCTGCCCGCGCGCATCCTACAGACTGACCTGTTCTCATCCCCTCTGGCTGTCTGTGGGACAGAGGGAGTCACAGAGAGTGGTGACCTGAATAGGATGAGCTCTGCCCCATAAAAGTCTCATGTCAGCCTGGATTTTCCTCCTCCTTCAAGGAGGGAGCTGGATACGAAGCAGAGTGGAATTTCACTGTCCATATGTGTGCACGCGCTAGTTAGAGAAGGTGCCTGGCTTGGCACTGCCCTACTCAATTACAAAGGAGCCACCCCTAGGATACAGAATGTACCAAGTTAATTTGCCTCCACTGTTAATTGCATCTGCTGTTTGCAGAAAAGAAATTTTGTGTGTGAAGATAGGATCTTTCTATAGCATTCAGGCTATCTCAAATGTAGTGATTGCTCCTGCTTGAGCCTCCTGAATGCTGGAATAACAGGCATATGCTACCGTACCTGGTTCTGAAAATATCTTGGGGATTTAAAGTTGTGTCTTTTTTCTTTTCTAAAGACAAGATCTTGCTAAATTATCCAGGCTAGTCCCAAACTCCTATTCTCAAATGATCCTCTGCCTCAGCCTCAGTACTCAGACTATAGGCATGCACCACTCCACCTAGCATTAGAGCTCTGTTTTTATAGATGGAGTCAAGTAAACAAAAGCTGGAAAACAGAGAGACAGATAACCCCTCCAGATTATTTTCTGAGAAAGTCACAAGTCCTCAAAAATTCCTAGAGAATTTTTTGAACAGCAGGAGGATGCTGCTGCAACAATAATGTTCAATAATTAATAATAAGTACTACACTGAGCATGGTGGCATACATCTGTAATCCTAGCATTCGGAAGCCTGAGGCAGGAGGATCTCTGAGAGTTCGAGACCAGCCTGGGTTTCACAGTGAGCACAAGACCAGCCTGAACTGCATAGTGAGACCCTGTCTCAGAAAGACAAATAATAATAATCATTATCATCATCATCATCACTATGTCAATATCATTATACTATAAGAACAAGTATGGTCCTCCCAGACTTGGCATCACATGGGTAGAAAGAATATAGCGTGACTGCTGAAAAATCTTTCCACCTGGATGGTCCTTAAAATTCTACAGTTAAAGCTCCATTCCTTTAATTATATATAACAAGAAGGCCTTTGATCACTGTTAATACGTATCCATCCCTAAGTAACCTATTGAATTGTATCTGGTATCCATAATTCAGCATAGATGTGTGGGTGTGTTCCTTCCACAGACTGATCTATGAGATGACAAAGAGGAGCATGTACTAGTAATGGTGACACTGATAGCATTTTCAGTGACACAAACAGCCCACTGTAGCATGTGTGCTGTAAGTTCACAACTATGGAAAGACAATAGTGCCATTCCACTAAAGAGATTAAAAAAAAAAAAAAAGAACTAATCCTTTTCAGTTTTCAGGCAATTTCCATGGTGCCCTATAGGCAAGGAATGCCAACAACCACTGGTACATCAGACTGTAGCTTGAGAACTGTATTGAAAATTTGACCTTTTTAGCTCCTCAGCTGCAAACATGAACCAGCAGGAATTTCAGATTCTATTTCCATAATCAAAGCCAAGCCAGGTACAAGAGTGTTAATTAAAATTGAGCTGGATGTGGTATGCATGTCTTGGGAAGCTAAAGCAGGAAGATCGCTACAAAGCCAGCCTGGGCTACAAAGTGAGTTCATGGGGAGCCTGAACTACATAGCAAGACCCTGTCTCAAAACAAAACAAAACAAAACAAAACAACACAACAACAAAAATGGTCCAGAGCCAGGCGTGGCAACACATGCTTGTAATCGCAGCACTTGGGAGGCTGAGGCAGGAGATCGCCACAAGTTTGAAGCCAGCTTGGGCTACATAATGAGTTCAAGGCCAGTCTGAAGTGCCTGGCAAGACCTTGTCTCAAAAAAAAAAAAAGGTCCAGAAAATAAAATTAAATTTTGTTCCATTTTTTTTCCTTCACCTCGCCCTACAGGTGGAACAGTTTTTCAGGAAGATCTATCAGTTTCTGTTTCCTCTCCAGGAAAATGACAGAAGTGATGGCCCTGTCAGCCAAGGGGTCACTGAGGAAGATGTGCAGGTGTCACACATAGAGCATGGGTTCAGCCAGCTAAGCGCAGATGTGACATCTCTCTTCAACAGAAGCCTTTTCGTCTTTAAACAGCTGCAGCAAGAATTTGACCAGGCTTTTCAGTCATATTTCACATCGGATACTGATGTTACAGAGCCTTTCTTTTTTCCATCTTTGTCCAAAGAGCCGGCCCACAGAGCAGATGCTGAGCCGAGCGGGGCCATGCCCAATGTCTTCCAGCTGCTCTGCAAATTTAGTCTCTCGGTTTGTCAAAGTGTCAGTGAAAAACTCACCAGTACCATGCGTGCCACAGAGGATCCTCCAAAACAAGACAAAGGCTAGTATCCAAAGTTTACTTTCCTAGCTGTCTATGCTAAGTTTTGTTTAGCCTTGGAAGTGGAAATTTCTGAGTCCCTGCACAGTGGTTCCTCAAAGTGACAATTTACAGATAATGACAGTTTCAGAGCCTCTTAAAGGTGCCAAATATCACCCCTCTCCTGTCACTGCTGAGAACTCCACTGCTGTTCTCTCTTTGTACAGCAGATTTTCAAAGCTGAAAGCAAACAAAACAAATAAGGGAGAACTTGAAAAACATGGCTCCCCTTTTCTGCAGTTGAGGGAAAGAGATGCTTGGTTCCATTCTGCTCGAACCCCACAGGGCTTCTCTAAAGCTGATTGGGGGTCCTGACCTCCTGGCTCTGTGTATGACTGGGTCCAGCACCCTCCACAGCCTCCTCTGGGCCACTGTTAGAATCCCTTGAGTCCTAAGCACAGAAAATGCTGATGCACAAACCCCACACTACAGAAAGTGGACTGTATAAGAATTGCCTTGCTGCCAATAACAATCATGCCCCATAAGGTTTCATGTTGGAAAAACAAAGATGCTTTATGTCTCTACGCAGAGGGTGTCTCTTTTATTTTTTTGAGACAGGACCTCACTATGTAGTTTAGGCTAGCAGTGAGGTCATTGTGTAACCCAGGTTGGCCACAAACTCATGGTGATCCTCCTGCCTTAGCCTCCTGAATGCTGAGATTATAGGCATGTACCACCACACCTGGAGAAGAGGTTCTGTGGAGTATGATGGATTCAGCATTTCACAAATGAGTTGGCCAGACATGGTGGTGCATGCCTATAATCCCAGCCCTTGGGAGGCTGAGGCAGGAGGATCACCACAAGTTTGAGGCCAGCCTGGACTTCATGGTGAGTTCAAGGACAGCCTGAACTACACAGTGAGACCCTGTCCCAAAAAAGGCAGGTGGGGTGGGGTAGGGTAGAGAGTATGAGGAAAAGCAAAGCAAAGCAAAACAAAACAAAACTATGGATATAGCTCAGTGAAAATCCCACCAGTCTAACAAGGACTTTGTTGAGCCTCTAGGCATTCTGGCCTTGGTCACTAAGGCATCCTTCCTTCACCAAACCTTTCTGACTTCCTCTTTGGCTTGGCCTTCTGGCCGCCTATACCTCCTTTTGCCAAGACCCTGCTTGCAGCCTCTGCACATACACAATCTGCTGGCTCCTACACCTTATTTCTTAATCAGGTCATTTCATGGCTTGGGAACTTTAGTTGTGGCTGTGTCCTGGAAGCTGCAGGTTTTTTTACACTTGATCTTAGCCAAAAGGCTGAGAAGCAATGTAGTTTTTTTTTTTAAATGAAGTATAATTGTTGTGATTTCCTTCTCTCCTTTCCATCTTTTATTTTCATTTTTTTATCCTACCTCCCTCGGAGTTGAAAATAAAATAGGCTCCTTTAGCAGATTCTTTCCACTTCTGTCAGCTGTAGCTGGCACTATGTGAATTAAATTCTTAAAACTTCCACAGTGTTGCACAATTGGTTTCTATCTAGGAGGGGCTAACCCACAGCCTCAGAAACACAAGCCAGGAAACAAGTCCTTCCGGTCCCATTGTTCCCTGATGGCCATCCTTACTGGAACTGCTGGGTTCTGCTTCAAGGCTGGGGGGACCTTTCCTGGAAGTCACATGTTTTATCTGGTATTTCATTCTGAGGTTTCAAATTCATTCAGCATTCCAGAGAAGCACCAGGGCAGATGAAACATATCAGTGCTGGGGCAGCATCAAAGAACTTTTGCCAGATGTTTCAAGTCAGTACCATTTGTCTTAGAATAACACTCAGAACACAGTGGTGCCATCCATTCGTGTGCTTGCAACCCGACACGTGCTGCTACATTAAAACTCGCACAGGATTAAGACTGATTCAGGCACATCCACGTCAAAATAATCTCCCCACCCCATTGTAACTGCCTCTCACCCTCCAACTTTGCCATTCTCCACCATCTCTACCACTGCAACAACCTGGATGTTCAGGGAACACTGTAAATGCCAACAGTAAAAACAAGGAAAATGAGGCCAAAGTAGGAGGATCACAGGTTTGAGCCTAGTCTGAGCAGACTTAGCAATGACTATATTCTTCTTTCCTGAGCCAGACAGCAGCCAGCAAACACAGCACAGTGGTTCTTATTCTAGGGGCTTAAACATTAGGAACAGTCAGGCAGGGGCTGTAGGACATTGGTGTGTGGTTTCCATCACTTCTCTGGATAGGTGATAAGTAATAAGCCCATTGTCCCTAGAAAATCTGCAGAATAAGGAGACATTTTAAGCTTTGTCCCTTGTCCTAGGCAGAAGAAAGGCAGCCCTGAATCCCTGAACCTGTGACTCTGTTAGAAGGCAAAGGGAAAGTAAGGTCACAGATGAAATTAAGGTAGCTAATCTGTTCACTCTAAAATAGGGAGATTATTCTGAGTTATGGGGATATGTCCCATGTAGTCACAAGAGTCCTTAAACATAGAGGAAGGAGGAGGAAAAGAATGAGTTAGAGATAGCATCAGGACGTCTTCCTACTTTGGTGGCTTTGAAGATGGAGAAGGGCCAAGAGCCAAGGAATGTAGGTGGTGTCTTGAAGCTGGAATGGTATGAAAATGGATCCCTCCTCCCTGCCCCCAAGAGCTGCCACAAAACCCAGCCCTGCCAGTACTATCATGTCAGCTCAGTGAGACCCACTAAGACTTCTGACAGAACTGTGGGATAAGAATCTGTGGTCATTCATTATAGAAGCAATAGGAATCTCTTTTTTTTTTTAAACTGGGGATCAAACTCACGACTTCATGTTTGCTAAGCAGGCACTTACGCTACTGAGCTAAACCCCAGCCCAAAAGGAATCTCTTATGTGCTTGTCATTACAACAGTCACCACTCCCTGCTGGAGTCCAGCTGTGGCAGGGCTCAGGGGTCCCAAAGGTGGTCAGGGAGTCGGCAAGTGAGAGACAGAACACACTGCACTCCAGTCTGTGAGTGAATCTGAATCTATTTTATTTTTCAGAAGCTGGAGTATATATTTGCTAACTTTTGGCAGTAACTTAAACCCCAAGCAGGAAGCGTCCCAGGCTTAGGGCCAGGCAGGGATAATCTCAAACAATATGTGTTAATTAACTTTTTTCACCTTTGTTACACTTTAATCTTGTTACTTAATTAGCTTGGGAAATGTAAGCAGATGCACCGGATGCCCACAGGAGGGAGAGATGGAGCGGCAGCTGTGAAGCTATCATGCTGCCCCCTACATCTCTTCCCTTATCACTTTATAAGAGTATGGCAGGCCCTGTGAGGACAGTGCCTGTCTTGGGTCAAGGACTCTTCATATGAACCCAACCAGGCCTTACCCGTCATGGGCCTGCAGGACAGCAATTGGTCCTGTGCCTGTCTTAGGCGGCGGGTGGCGTAACATATGTGTCCTAGTTGCCCGTCTCTGGCTGCCTGTCCAGTGTCTCAGGGCAGTTGTCTCGCAGGAGTTTTGTAAATCCTCCTCCATGAGCTCTTTCATTTAGAGCTTTTGTATAAACTCTCTCATACTACTCACAGAAGGTAAAATTTCACAATTAGTTTTCACAAAGTTATCTAGAGGGTTTCTAGTAACTCCTCTGGAGTTTCTATTTTCGATTTCATATTGAGTATTACATGAAAATATATATATGTGAATTACACAAATTACAATTATCAGTACAAAACATTACAAGATCCTCGTGCCCAATTCCCACATGCGGTGTCCTTTTCCTGGAGAAGCGATTCCTTGAAGCGCTCTCCTCCACCCATGGACCTTGTCACAAGGCGTGGATGGACTAGGAC
>PVLA01019536.1:0-12099 GCA_004027455.1 Hydrochoerus hydrochaeris
CTCCTTCATTCTACTCCCTGCCCTACTCATTGAGGTCTTTCTTCCACTTTTCCTAAAATCCTGGTATTTTTTTCTCTCTCTCTAGAATGTCATTCAGTATTCCTTGTAGGGTTGGATTGGTGGTCACAAATTTGCCCAGTTCCTCTTTGTCATGGAAGCATCTTGTTTCTCCATTAATTTCTAGTGACAGTTTTGCAGGCTACATCAATCTGGGCTGGAGGTTATTTTCTTTCAGAGCTTGGAATACTTCACTTGGGAAATTTTCCTTAACTATTTCCATGAATAGCCTTTGTAATTCACCTGTTTGTATTCCTGCTTCTTTATTCATGGTTCTTATTCTTAAATTATAGATTCTCTTGTTGTCTTCTAGGCTTTGTATTGTTACTGCCTGTTTCCATATTATTTTTAAGAGATCTTTCCTTTCATGATCACACATTGCAAACTTGTCTCTAAGTTTTGATAGTCTATCCTTAGTTTCTTTTAAGCAGTTTTGCCAGCTTTCAATGGAGTTTTTAATTTCCTGGTAATCTCTTTGAATGTGCTTCTAGATTTTTAAAAATATTCTTTATTGAATGTTTCTCTCCTTTTTTTGTGTTCCTCTCTTCTTCTGTTTGTGTCTTCTTGAGAGGTGCTTAGCATTTATTAACCTACTTATATCTTGCTTTACTGATATAATATTTCATTTTTGAGCTTGTTTACAAGGTCCCAAAGATATCTCTCAATGTCCATTGAAGCCATGTCTGATGTTGCATGTTTGCTGCCCTCAGTCTCTTTTGTTTTTCCCTCTCCTGGATTGGTGTTTTCAGGGTTTTGACTTGGGGGCTTTTTGTTGTTTCTCTCTCCTGTCATGGTTTTGGTTTCTTCCATACAGGTGTATAGTGGAGGTCTTAGCCCTTTTGCTTGTTGGTTATAGTTCTGAAGCACACTGGTGAGGGATTTCTGCCCTCTCCTGTTTGCTCTTGTCACTGAGGTGTAAGTAGAGGCTGGGTATGCTGGCCTCTCCCCACTGGGCCAGTCAAACTTCAGGGGCCTTCACCAGGTTAGTGTGTGCTAGGCGTAGGGAATTGGTTTGGGATGGCTTATTGGGTCTCATTACCCAGGCCAAGCAAATCCCAGGAATCTGCTCTGGGGCAGGAACAACCAACTGAAGTCACTGTTGTTCCTAATTCAGGCTCCTCCTGCCCGACTCCAACATGCTACTCATTTGGTCATGCCCTTCCCTTGGGGTATTTTTATTCCCGGCACTGACCATGGATTAATGAAGGTCTTTTTGCTGGCTCCATTCTCCATTGGGCTCACCAATCCCCAACTTCAGCATGGCTGTGACTCCTGTGAGTCGTGGTGGGAATGAGTTGGGGTAGTTCTGTGGGTTGCAGTGGGTCTAGCTGGTGTGAGTTTGGGTGGCTCGGTGGGTCACAGTGATAGCACCATATTCGCTAATTTTAGGTATTCCAATTGTAGCCCCGAGACTGCATTTTGATGAGCTTTCTTCTCTCTAACCTCTTCCTGTGTCAAGAGGATCCATCTCCCTCTGTCTGGATCTCTCCAGGATGTTTTATTCTGGCAAATGAGTTGTTTCTCTCTGGGAGGCTCTGCATTTTGTTGCTCACTGATTGGCCACCTTTAGCTCCTTCAAGTGTTGGACTTTATCAAAAGCTTTTCTGCATCTATTGAGATGATCATGTGGTTTTTGATTTTGGCTCTGTTGATGTGGTGTATGACATTTATTGATTTGTGTATGTTAAACCATCCTTGCATTCCTGGAATAAATCCCACTTGGTCATGATGTATAATCTTTTTGATGATTTGCTGCATTGTATTTGCCAATATTTTATTGAGAATCTTTGTATCAATGTTCATTAGTGAGATTGACTTATAGTTTTCCTTTTTGGTTGGGTTTTTTTCTGGTTTTGGTATCAGAGTAATGCTTGCATCCAGGAATGAATTAGGGAGGATTGCTTCCCTTTCAATTTCATTGATGAGTTTAAGGAGCTTTGATGTCAAATCACCTCTGAATTTCCTGTAGAATTCAGCTGTGACTCCATTAGGACCTGGGCTTTTCTTTGTTAGTAAGTTTTTAATCATGTTTTCAGTTTCAGTAGCTGATATTAGGTTATTCAAAATGGTTATATCTTCTTGATTGAGCTTTAGTAGTTCATTTGTTTCTAGAAATCTTTCCATTTCCTCTGTGTTTTCCACTCTATGTAAGTAGAGATTTTCTGAGTAAGTGTTCATGATCTTTTGAATTTCCATGGAATCTGTAGTAATTTCTCTCATTTCAGTTTTTTTTTTTTTTAATACTGGGGATCGAGCTCATAACCTCATGCTTGCCAGGCAGGCACTTATGCCACTGAGCTAAACCCCCAGCCTCTTTTCAGTTCTTTTTGCATGAATTTGTTTTTTCTTTCTTTTTCTTGATAAGGTTTATCAATTTTGTTTATTCTTTCAAAAAATCAGCTGTTTCATTAATTCTTTGTATAGTTGTTTTAGTTTCAATTGTGTTAATTTCTGCTCTGATCTTAATAATTTCCTCTCCTCTATGAGCTTTGGGCTTGATTTGCTCTTCTTTTTCTAGAAGCTTGAGATGTAGGATTAGGTTGTTTATTTGTGCTCATCGCATTTTCTTGATGTGGCAATTTATTGCTATATATTTCCCTCTGAGGATTATTTTCTTTGTGTCCCACAGGTTTCAGTATGTTGTATCTGCATTTTGATTGAATTGTAGGTGTTGCTTAATTTCACCTATAAACCCACTGATTGTTCTGAAGATTGTTGTTTAATTTCATTGTATTTATGGTAGTTTTCAATTTCTTTTACCATTTATTTCCAATTTCAATGCACTATGGTCAGATAACATACATGAGATAATTTCAGTCCCTTTGTATTTACTTAAGAATGTTCTATAGTTTAGTATATAGTCTATTTTGGAGAATGTCCCATGCACAGTTGAAAAAGAAGTTTATTCTTATGTGCTTGGGTGGAACACTCTGCAAACATCTAAGTCCATTTTCTCACAGGCACAATTTGGTTGTGTTATTTCTTTGCTGAGTTTTTGTCTAGTTGGACTATTGCTTCATGACAATTGGGTATTAAGGTCCCTTATTACAATTGAGTTCTTGTGTATTTGGTTTTCAATGTCCATTAGTATTTATCTTATATAGTTGGGTGCTCCCATACTTTGAGCATATATATTTATAATTATTAGTTCTTCCTCTTGAATTTTTCCACTAACAAGTATATAGTGAGCTTTTTTATCTCTTTTAATCATTTTAAATTTGAAGTTCACATTGTCTGTAAACAGAATAGCTACCCCTGCTTTTTTCCAGGTTCCTGTGGCATGGAATACAGTTTTCCATCCTTTGACTTTTAATCTATGAGCTTACTTTTGAGTGATCTGTGTTCTTTGTATATAGCATCTTGTGAGATCCTATTTCTTGATCCATTCTTTAAATCTATTTCTTTTAATAGATGAATTGAGGCCATTTACATTGATGGATATAACAGATATGTACTGGTTCAACTTTATCATGTTATTTTCCTGTTGTTGATTTTTTGCTTTCCCCCTTGTTTACTTGCTTGCCCTGCCTGGTGGTTTCTTTCTGTTGTTGTTCTCAAATTTTATCTTTACCTATTATGTCTTTCAGCACTCTTTTAGTTGGTTTTGTGGATATGAATTCCTTCATGTATTCTTTGTCATGGAAGTATCTTGTTTCTCCATTAAATTTGAAAGACAGTTTTGCTGGGCACATCAGTCTTGGTTGAAAGTTGTTTTCTTTCAGGGCTTGACATACTTCACTCCAAGCTTGTCTTAACTTAAGGGTTTGTGCTGAAATATCTGTTTTAGTTCTAATGGGCTTTCCTTGATAGGTGAGTTGTGTCTTTTCTCTAACAGCTTTTTAATATTCTGTTTTTATGCTATATATCTGGGATTTTAATTATTATATGTCTGTGTGTAGATTTATGTTGGTTGTGACTGTTTGACACTCACTTATCTGCATATTAGTTTTCTTCCCCATGTTTGGGAAATTTTCTACTATTACTTCTGTAAATACTTCACAGATGTCATTTGCATTGACTCCTGCATCTTCATCTATGCCTATTAATATTATATTGTTTCTCTTGGCATCATCTTGCAGCTGCTGTATTGTCATTTCATATTTCTTTGTTGTTTTTATAAGTTTTACCCTTTCATGATTGCTAACTGTGATCCTCTCTGCAAGGTCTAATATTTTATTCTCATCTTCATTTAAATGGTTTTGCAAGCTTTCAATGGAATTTTTTGTTTCTTGGATATTTCTTTGAATTTGTTTCATGGGTTCTGCTTGTTTTCTATTTGTTCATTCAAGGTTTCAATCAATTTCCTATGCTACTGTACTTCTCTTTTTTCTCTAGCTGTGCTGAACCACTCCTTTATTAAGGTTGGTATTTCTGTCTTTATGTGGGAAACTATTTCTACTTTGATTTCCTCTATAGCATCATGGATTTTTTTGTTTATTTCACTTGATATTTTTTGAGAGGTTTCTGGTGTATGACTCTTAATGTTCTCTATTTCAGTGTCTCCTGTACTTTCTCCTGGTGGACTAGATGTTTGAGATTGCATTTTACTTTTTCATTTTGTCATTTTCCCCTTTTGGGCTCATATTTGGTTTTTCAATCCCAATAGTCTCAACTGTCGGTTGTGTGCATCTTAGGATCCTACTCTGTGGTTGATGTTTGTCTGATTTCTGGGTACCACAATGAAGAGGAGGGCCAGCCACTTGAATTCCTCCTGCAGGGGCTGGTGGATGAGTCCATATTATTCCTATGTTGACTAGCTTAGGAGCATTGATGTAAGTCATCCCTTAGTTCCTGCTGTTACTATGTCTTCAGATTGTTCTAGGTCACCAGATCTCCTGTCTGTGGTGTTTGTCTTGGCTGGGACCCTACTGTGTCACTGGGCATCTCATAAGCCCTTTCAATTTTCTTCAGGTTGGGGAGGTCTTATTGGTACTCTCCTCAACCCACCTGATATTCTTTGTAGGGAGGAAGGACTCATCCACACTCTTTCCAAGCTCACCAAGGTCCTACAACTAGAGAGAGCTTCACTACTGCTCCTGTTTACCCACTGGATACCTCTATTTTAGGGATAAACTCTGTACACTGATGGAAACCTGCTGAGGTCTTCTGTTTCAATGAGAGGTTACTGAGTCTCTCATCAATCTAGTGCTGTTAATCCACTGCAGTCTAAGGTTCTGGGAGGAAGAATGGGAGCCAAAGATCAATAGCAATACTAGGTCCAAGAGGTGTGTGTGGGGGTGTCCCTGAGGGTGAGACAGCAGGTACGGAAGTGGCCAGCACTCTGCACTGGAGGTCTGGGGTTTGAGGGCAGTGAGGTGGTGGGAGTGGAAGCAGCCTGGAGTCTGAGGGTGGTGGAATAGCAGGTGCAGAAGTGGCCTGCCCCTCTGCACTTGAGGTCCAGGGTCCTTGTAGCACATGTTTAATAGCTAAATCTTGGAAACAGCTCTTGGGCCCATCAAAAGTGAATGAATAAAGAAAACATCATTTTAATACAGATGGAATACTATTTTGTCATAATGAAGGATAAATTTGAATAATTTACTAAAAAATGATGCACCCTATCATCATAATCTTAAGTGAGATAAGTTGAATGCATGAATTTAAATATTTCAGTTTTTCTTAGATGAGAATAAAGATCATAGTGGAACATAGATATGGGGAAGTAGGAAGAAAATATTCAAATGGGAAAGGAAACAAGGGAGAAGGGAGGTGGAAGGGTAGGGAGGGGAAAATAAAGAAGAGAATGAAAGAAAAATGAATACAAAGCTTATGCAAGTGGGGTTGAAAGGAGGGGAAGAGAATGGGAAAAATAAAAGTATTGAGATGAGTTACATACAGATACAGATTCCCTATGAAGAATATGATCAATATGCATGATAAATATATACTAAAAAAGAGCAATATTAAAAAAATAAAATAACAGCTGGTCCAAAAAAATTCAGGGGACATTTGAAGTCTTTTTAATCAATGCCTCTCTGAGTCTCTTTAGGAAGGAGGGAAGCTTTTTCTCATCACTCTGGGTAATAATTAACAAGTTAGAATATTTTAAAGGTTTGAAGTGAGTTTTCCTTCTGGGTCTTACTGAGGGCCTTATTCAGGATGCTGCCTGATTCCAAGTTGGGCATTCACACCTGTATCTCTCTTATTCCCCCTCTTACTTCCTTTGTCAATTGGGCTGTGAGCTACAGAATCCAATAACTAAGCAATTCATCTCCAACCCCCTTGGCTGCCTGTAAAGCAGGAAATTTTTCAGTAGTGTTCAGTTAGTTTAATAGGAGTATTATATCTTTCCAGGTTAGGTCAAAATCCTGTGTGACTTCTAGAAAAGTGTTGACCTATCTATCTGGGTCATTAGAAAATTTTCCCAAATCAACCTTGATCCATTTAAGATCTGTGAGGGAAAAGGGCACCTGTACTTTGATCATGTAAAATTCCCCTCTGTTCATCTCCTATTAAAGGAGGCATGGGGAGAATATCACTTTGTGGGAGGATGGAGTAGGATTTGGAGAACAAGTTGATTCAACATGGGATAGCATGGCATGTAGGAGGCTAGGAGAGCAGTTTGGAAGATGAGAGTCATGGAAGTAGTGTTTGAGCAACAGAAAGAATGTGACTCAGAAAGGAGACAAAGGACTATAGTCAAGACCTCCAGAACTCAGAAGCAAAGAGAGAGCAAAACATTTAAGTTCATAAAAGATTATCTAAAAAACACATTTTATTCTTTTGTTGCACAAACATAAAACAGAAACCTAACAGGTGCATGAG
Organism: Hydrochoerus hydrochaeris; assembly: GCA_004027455.1. Taxonomy (NCBI): domain Eukaryota; kingdom Metazoa; phylum Chordata; class Mammalia; order Rodentia; family Hydrochaeridae; genus Hydrochoerus; species Hydrochoerus hydrochaeris. The sequence continues at coordinate 6,823 of PVLA01019536.1, forward strand.
GAGTGGTCTTGAACCTGGTAGAGCCTACAGTTCTCCATCCCATGACCCAATTATCCTTCTCCAGTAATCTTTGAAACAGATGACCTAATAGCTTTTAAGTATGTGATCCATACCCACAAAAGTTCAGCCAGACAATTATAAGACAAAAAGATATAAGGTACTTCTTACTTCCTGGCCCAGCTTGCCAAGAAAGGGAGTCATGATAAATAGGTAAAGGCATTTCATTTTCCCTAACTCCTGCAGCAAGTTAAAAGAATGATATATCCATGGGCCATTGGCAATACAGAACCAAGAGCACCAAGGGCAGAGATCATTCCCTCAACAGCAGAAGCATCAAATCAGAAAGGAAACCTGTGGCAAGACTGGGTTGACTTTTTCTCCACTTATGTTACATGGGGATCAGCTCAGCCCACATCAGTGAAACCTATTACCCCAACTTTTAATATAGGACACTTTACCTTTAGTTGTTTGATAGCATTCCACTATTGTTTTGAGTACAAAGACACAAAATGAAAGCAAAGAGTGTTGGAAAGCATAGACCTTACATATCTCCTTTTAGAATCTCAATTAGGGCCCCAAATATATTACTGAATTCTGGGTCATGTCCCATGATCATGAAGAATGAAACTGCAGAAAGGAGGAGGTAGGCTGCAAGCAAATTTATTTAAATGATATAAAGGCAAGAAAGTAAAAGATAGAAACACAGGGAAGTAAAGTTTCTACTAGCTAGGAGAGAGTTTTAAGCATGATAACCAAGTGGACTTTGCCTAGGAATTAAAGTGATTTAGAAGGGAGCTTGCTTGGGCTGTTGTGTAAGCAATATAATCTCTACACTTTAGGAGACTACATTTTTTTTTTTGGTTCCAATCTAAGAATGTTAACACAGTATCCATGCAGGGAACTTGTGCCCTTGAACCAATGGCTTACCTGGTCATACTTTGCAGATATCCTAGGCAGCAGCTAAAGGACACCCAGAAGTTATAATATCTGGAGAGTCATGACTCAACAGAATCCATTTGGGGGTTCCTGACTCTATTTTAGAGTTACTGCTCTTGCTACCTAATAGAATCCTAATTCTTTTCTCATTAACCCTAATACAGCAATTCTCTATGTCTTCTTTATCCTCATTGTAAATCTAAGTTTAGACTTAGATCATTTCTCACATGTGTATTCTGTTCTGTACTGTAGATATTTATTGAGTCCATTTGTTCAAAGGTGTGTTTTAACTCCATTTCTTAATATTTTATCTAGTTGATTTCCCTACTTGTGAGAATTTTAATCCTTTGTCATCATATTTTTCCTGAAGAATCAGCAAAGTCAAATCATTGACAAAGAATGGGTTGGTCACTTCTGTAACTGTTTCAAGCCAAATGGGGATATTGTTAAGGGGCTTTTCTGAGTTTGCTGAACATGAGAGGCAGGGTGACTTTGACCTTAGAGTTCAGACATAGAATTAATATCAGGAACTTTGGCTAGATTTTAGGTTTACTCAAACTAACAATAATAAAAACAGAATAGGCAAAGATATATTTCCTTTTATGCTTCATCCTCTGCAACCTTTTGACATAGGTTTGGTTCTCCCAGTTTTATTGCTATTTTCCCTTTTTCCATCTTGGTAGGGTAAAACCTTACCATATAAAACTCCCATGCCAAAATATATTTTTGTATTTATAACTTTCTTTATATTTCCTTCTCTATAATACTTACTGGTTTGTTTATGTAACAAGCTTAGTAGCTACTTGGATTTTAAAATACTTCTGGTACATTTTTATTTCAGAGTTAACTCACAGATGTTACATTTTAAATAGTACTGGCTAAATAAGATTTTAAGTAAGCTTATTTTTTTAATTTAAGATTAAAAAGACAGAAAAGAAAAAGAAAAAATCAATACAGACAAACAAGAAATCAAATACAATAACAGTATAGGTTTACAAAACAAGATGATAGAAATTTGACAATGGTTATATTATTGCATGTTTTTAACCTTCAAGAGTGTTGCTCAGATTAACAGATATAGACATTTAAAGTGGATCTAAACATGTATTAACTGTTCTTTTCCTACAGCTAATAAAATTAGTATTATAGTCAGTTTAGCTATCACACACACACACACAATTTATGTCTTTTTCCTTCCTTCTTCCCTCCTTTCCTTTATTCTAATTTCTTTTCCTCCTTGAACAGTTTCTTATCCTTACACAGTATTCATTGTAGACTTTGGAACATATATAATTTTTCAGTGTCTTACACTAGAGAGACAGTATGGTATTTACACTTGTGAGTTTGATTTATTTCACTTATGAGTATGGTCTCAAGTCATGTCCATTTACTTATAAAAATCTCAATGCAATTTTTCTTTGCAGCTGAGTAGTACTCCATTGTATAAAAATATTGCATCTTTTAAAAATCCATTTCTTGATTGATTGATGGGCACTTGGGCTGTTTCCAAGGTTTGGTTATTACACAACATATGATGCAATGGCTGGAAGAAGGTGTGTCTCTCTCTCTCTTGCTGGTTCAGGCCTTGCTGTTTGTGGCTGCCATGAATGGCAGACCTGCCATACCACCCTGTCTTGGAGCCAACTGAGTATGGATAGAAACCTCCAAGAACTTTAAGAAATAAACCTTCCTTCTTCTTTTTTTTTTTGTACCGGGGATCGAACTCACGACCTTGCACTTGTCAGGCAGGCACTTATGCCGCTGAGCTAAATCTCCGGCCAAACCTTTCCTTCTTTTATGTTGGGTGGTCAGGTATTTTGTCTCAGCAAAGAAAGTGAAAGTTACTAAGACATGCGTGGTAATATGAACAGCTACTTTAAAGAAAAAGAGACATTATGGTAGCCATTGCTGATTTCTTATTGTCATGCTGTAAAATCCAGTAATGCTTTTATTCTTTGTTTAGAGTGGTTTTAGTCTATTTTGTATTATTTAATTTCAACATATATGAAAGTTTGAACAGCTATTTTGAAGTGAACAAGAGACATTATGGTAGCCATTGTTGATTTTCCTATTGTCTTATTTTGAATGCCTGTAATGCTTTCATTATCTTGTTTAGATCAGTTTTACACTATTTTTCTTTGTATGAATTCATTATGTGTCAAGATATAGACAACTATTTAGAAGAAAACAAGAAACATTATGGTAGCCACTGCTAATCTCCTGCTGTCTTGCTTTGGATTCCTGTGTCACATTGTTTTCTTCTGATCTGCTTTGTTATGTTTTGTTTTATCCTCTTCAAAATAAAAAAAAAAGATTTGGCTATTATAAATTATGCTGCTATAAGCATGGTTGCACATATATCACTGGGGTATGATGTTGAACAGTAAATTATCTTGGTACAGAAGTAAATTATATTCTTAGTACAGAAGAATTGGCTAAGAATTACCTTAGAAATATAAAACTGTTACCTTTTAGCTAGGGTTGACATCCTTTAAGACTTCATATGACCATGAAGGGCATATTAGCACATGTAGAAACCAGCAAAAAGGCAAGCTTACCCTGTGGTTATAGTTTAAGAATTGCTCCCAAGCTGTTTATAAGAAATGTCTTAGGTGCACTGATCAGCCAAAAACATTAATTAAAACCACTAAAATTCAAAGCAAATTTATCAGTCAGTAATTTTACATTACTCACAAGAAATTGGAACAAGTACAGTACACAGTACATCTTAATTCCTTTTTGTGTGTGTGTTGGTACCTGAAAAAACTAACACTGAAACTTAATCCTCAATGTTAGTGTTAATGGAATTTGGAGGCAGGGCCTTTGAGGGTAATTAGGATTAGTTCCATCATATGGGTGGAGTCCTCACAATTTCCATAGTGGCTTTAGGAGAAGAGGAAGACAGACTCATGCAAACTGGCTCTATCTCCCAGCCTCACTGTGACACTCTCTACCACTTTGGGACTCTGCAACAGTTCCAGTCAGCAAGAAGGCTCTCACCAGAGGCAGCTCCTCAACCTTGGACTTCAAAACCTCAAAAACTATAAGCAATATATTTATTTTCTTGATAAACTACTCAGTATGTGATATAAAGTATAAGAACAGAAAATAGGCTAAAACAATATTTTGATGAAAGAAGGATAAGAAAAGCAAGGCAGTATTCCCAAAGGATCAATTAAGGCAGAATAGACATGAACACTTTAGATTTTTTTTTATTTAAAGAGAAAAAAAATGTAAAGGGTAGAAATAATACAGAATTTCAAAAAAAGATAAACAGTAGGAAATCACTATTTGATAAATTACATATTGTATTCATAGAAATAGTTGTTTGTTACAAAATTAAAGCATACAAAGTAGATATTCAAACAGTGACACTGTAAACAGCTTTGCATGCTTGAATCTCTATATGTATTTCTATCCTTTCTGTGTTAGAGGGAAAAACAAAACATAGCAAGACAAAACAAAACAAATTCCTATAAAAATATGAAACCAAAAAGTCATATAAAACCACAGCACAAGGTATCTACAATGATTACTGTGTTTGCTCTTATTATCTTCAATAGAGTTGTCTATATCATCAGGCATAATTGAATATAGCAGTATAATTGAATATAGCAGTACATAACAATAGTAGTAAAAATAAAACATTATAGAGAGTATAAAACTTCAAATGCAAGTAATAATCAAACCAGAGTGAATATTCTAATGAATCGTGTCATCTTCAGTGTAGTTGCCTATACTCTCAGACTTGATACTATCAATTGTAACAGCTTTGAATGAAAAATATCAATACAAAATAGTGATCTAACAAGCCAGATTCGATTACCATCAGTCATGGTAAAACAGTGCAGGTTATACAGAGCTTTAGATTAAGTTAATAGGAAATTAAGGATGATTAACATACTATATTCTGCTATTTTCAGGATAACTGTCTGTGCCCTCAAATCTGGTACAAGTAGACAAACTGGAACAGAATATAATACATCTAAGTAGAGTGGTGTGAGTAATGTGGGTTTTAAATCCTGAGGCACTATTAACAATATAGTGTATCAAGGCCATCTATGTTAGAGATTCTATCCTTTTCTGCCTTATTTCTGTTATGCTATTTTTTCTGCCTTAGTTTGTCTAGTATTATCCTTCTTTCTACTGCCTGCCCCACTCATTGAGGCCTTTCTGCCACTGTTCCTAAAATCCTGGTATTTTTTCTCTCTCTCTAGAATGTCCTTCTGCATTCTTTGTAGGGTTGGATTGGTGGTCACAAACCCCCAGTTCCTCTTTGTCATGAAAGCATCTTTGTTGTTTGTGTATAAGAATGCTATTGATTTTTGAGCATTGGCTTTC
>PVLA01019537.1:0-12102 GCA_004027455.1 Hydrochoerus hydrochaeris
AGATTTGCAAATTATGATCGTGAAAGGAAGGATCTCTTAAAAATAACAAGGAACCAGGAAGCAACGATACAAAGGCTAGAAGATGACAAGAGGATTTATAACCTAAGAATAAAATATGTGAATGAAGATGCAGCAACAAATACAAATGAAATAAAAAGTCTATTCACAGAAATAATTAAGGAAAACTTCCCAAACATAGGTTCCCAAACACGAAAGTGAAGTTCAGATAAACGAGGCATATAGAACTCCAGCCAGCTACAACCCAAACAGATCTACACCCAGACATATAATAATCAGGATCCCAGAAATCCATTACAAGAACAGAATATTAAAAGCAGTCAGAAAAAAGAAACAGATTACCTATAAAGGAAAACTCATCAAAATCACAGTGGACTTCTCGATGCAAACCATCAAATCAAGAAGAACTAGGAGTGAAATCTTCCTAGCCTTGAAAGAAAATAACCTCCAACCCAGAATGATGTACCCTGCAAAACTGTCTCTCAAAATTAATGGAGAAACAAGATATTTCCAAGACAAAAAGGAACTGGGGGAGTTTGTGACCACCAATCCAACCCTGCAAAGAATACTGAAGGATATTCTAGAGAGAGAGAAGAAAACCACCTGGGTTCCAGGAATAATGGCAGAAAGGCCTCAAAGAAAGGGGCAGACAGTGGAATGAAGGAGAAAAGTAAACAAATAACAACAGAAAAATAGCGTAGCAGAGATAAGACAGAGAAAACTGGTTATATCACTGTTTTATCTTGACTGATAATATTTGAATCTGGTATACTTGAGAGTGTCAAGTCTGAGAGTAGGGGCAACTACTCTGAAGATGACAGGATTCAATAGGCTACCCATTCTGGTTTGATTGTTAACTGCCTTTGAAGTCCTATAGTGTCTCCAATGTTTAGATTTTATTAATAGTGTAAAGCAATGCTAAGTTTATATTTGACAATATAGACAATTTTATTGAAAATAACAAGAGACATCATAGTGACTACCATAGATCACCTAGTGTTGTGTTTTTTTATGTTCTTTTCATTTTGTGTTTCTCTAGGAATTTGTATTGCTGACTTGTTTTGATTTGTTTCTTCCTCTAATACAGAAAGGCTAGGTATATGTTTAGATACTTATACATGTGTAGAACTTCTAAGTAGTTTATGAGAATGGATTATAGTTATTATAAAGATAAAAAAGGAAAAGAGAGTATTCTAAAGGATATAACTGCATATATGTTTAAGTGTGTGGAATTAATAACCATGTTGCTAAAGTTTTAGTTGGATGGATGAGCAAAACTGACTGCAGTCTCACTGTTTGGATGTCCACTTTGTGGACTTTACTTTTGTAACTTGAACAACTGCATCTAAGAGGAAAGTATGTAATTATCAACTAGTGACTTTTTACTGGCTACTATTTTTTTTTCTGTTTTGTTTTTGAGATTTTGTATTGTTTCTACCCTCTTTCTGTTTCAAAATTTTTTCTCAAATAAAAAAATTTAAAAAAAATAAAGGAAATGAAAGCCTCAGATATAGACAACATTATTTAGCTGCTTATAAACCAACTCTCTTACTTTTTATATTTTCTCTCATGTTAATTGACTCAATAGCAGTAGATTGATAGCAAACTTGGCCGCAATTATCTAATCTTCCCTTGCAATGTGACCATATAGTTCCTCCCACAAAGGGGTGAAGTCTCCTTTTCCTACACCCTCAAATACAGGCTGGCCAGATGATTTGCTATGGATAATAAGATGTAGTGAAAAAAAAAAAGAAAGAAACATCTATATCTGTTCCAAGCTTGGACCTCAAACCAATGTACCTGCTTTGTGTCTGTCTCTCAGAACCCTGAGATTGCTATTCGAGCAAGTCCATACTCATCCACTAAAGGATGAGACCATATGGAGTACAGCTGACACGTTCTAGTCATGTCCTGGAACAACCATCCTGCTGAGTCCTACAACTAAGAGAGAGCCCATCTCGAAGTCAGAAAAGCTGCCTGAACATGTAATACATGAGTGCAAATATCTGAGGGAGTCCAGATAAATAAAACCAGATGATCCCTTTAGTCAATTGGTAGACTCTTGAGTAACAATAAATGGTCATTCTCTTAATTGCCTTAAGTTTGTGATACAATAGCTAATGGAATATGGCCTCTTATGCATAAAAGGTACTAAACTAGTATTCAAATAGTTATCATTATATTTTTATTATATGCCTTGCACTATGCCATATATGATCATTTGTTAGAATTTCCATGTCAATCCCATAAATTGTTTATGTTTTTAAAAATATTGTGGTTCCTTTGTACTTACATATTTTAAAGAGGCAAAACTATATGACTATCCCATTTAAATGGTAATTGGAATATCTGTCTAATACAAGAGTGTTTGAGAAAAAAAATGTTTGATTTTATCTAGTAGTAACCCAGCCCAAACTAGAAGACTGTTTTAAGCAAGGTATTGTAAGAACTTTGGGAGAGACTGTTCCTTAGCAAAGTGTCTGGTCCATTTGAATCAGATTTATTCAAATCTTCCAGGGCAAGCCTGGTGGTTCTGTTTAAGACCAGAGAAATCCTTGCAAGTTCCCATGTTTTCCCTATCTTGGACCTGTTTCATCTTGTGATTTTACTCTCTAAAAGTCCCTAGAAAAGACAGTCTTTGGCAACCCACTCAGGACACCTTCTATCTCTCTCAGACAGAAGCTTTGTTTCTCTCAATAAATATATTCTGTTTTAAAACAAACAAACACCAGAGTAAACTTGGGTTAGTGAGCCAAACCAGAATATAAACCTAGTCCAAAGTGCCCAGAAAACTTGAGTCAGTTCTAGGATCGCCTGGAAAATTTTAACACTGGCTAATCATGTGCAATAGGGAGGTTCGTTAGTAACTTGTACTCAGTGAGGTGATTCACTTCGCAGATTAGGACAAAGTTGGATAGTGAGTGTGTTTGATTTTCACAGGCTTTAAAATAAAGTTTAAGGAAGACATATTCTAATCTGGCATAATAAGATCAGTGGTATAGATAGTATAGTGCTCACTGTAATAAAGTGTAAATACATTTACCATATCCACTATTTTTACTGCACAAGAAATTCTCTATCAAAATTAATTTTGAAATATCATTGCTAATTAATTTATAGTTTCAGTAAGATTTAGAAAATACTTTTGGTGAATCATTTGGCATCAAAATTTCCTGCAAACACAATAAAAGTCTACTTGCAAAACAGGTTTTCCAATGAACAAACATATTCTGATAGCGCCTTTGGTTAAAATACTGAAGAAGTTCCCTGCTTCTTGATAAGTTTTCTCTGAGATGATATTTTGACAGAACACAGGGTGACACTGGGGGGACGACCCAAAACCTTAGAAGGGAAGATAAAACAATAGTTACTTAAGGTTGTCATTTACCACTGTCAATTTATTGTTAGCAAAATGGATTTCCCATAAAAGGTATACTAGTAATACTCAAATAGCTATCAGCTAAAAAATTTCTAGCAAACTAAACACTTTCATGGATTTTCATCTCTCACCTTAGTATTTCAAAACTTTCAGACAAAGTTCTAATTTATAGATAATTACTTCAAAATAATCTCAGAAATAAGGAGCAAATAAAATCATAAAAAGCCCAAACTTTATTAGAGTGAAATACTAACGGGAGAGGTATAAAGAGAAACGTGAAATGTGATTAGCAATGATGAAACGATCAAAGTCTGTAGAAGTGGTCTGTAATCAAGTGCTTCTGTATTAGCCGGCCTGATTAAATGCTAACCCCACCTAATCAGAACCAATTGCTGCATGTTTGTTTTTTATTTCATGTTGAGCACAAGTTAAGCAGAACTTGAGAAACTCCAGTTTTGTAACCCTCCCAGTTAGGCACTGGTAGCAAACTAAAGTTATTAAGGGGAAAAGCTAATTACATGTCTTCCAAAATCAAAATAAAACTCTATCTGATCATTGACCTCAGATTTCAATTGTTAAAGCTTGAGTTTACCTTTCTTTTAACTGATACTGTGTCACTATTTTAGCTTCAAATTATAAATGTGCAGCTTCCCAGAACAATGATTGTTGTATATTTTGTGCTCCATCTTAGTGGTTCTTGTCAAAATAGTTTACCTATAAACTTTTGAGAACAATGAAACAGTTCTTATTTTTTGTGTCCTTGGACTTTTTACTCAGGTTTGAAGGAAGGGGAGAAAGAGAATGACTCCCTAGCTTTCCTCTAGAGGGATGTAATTGGTTACAACTATTTTCTAAATTGGTAAAGTGCACTGCAGGAACTCCTCTGCATCCTTCCAGACACTATCTATTTTTCGAGAAGACCGAAAAGAGAAGGAAAGGAGAATCTTTTTCTTTTCCCTCCCCTTCAACATTCTAGCTCTTGGGACATTTATTTCAATTTAGTCATTCATAAATAAGCTTTTTCCCTCCCTTCAGTGCCTATTTTTAAAATTATATGTTTAAAAACAAGATGAAACAAAAATTTCAGAGTATACCATATAAACATGAGCCTGGGGGTAGGGTAGGGAGAGCATGGTGGTAAAACTAAGCTAAGGATCTTACCTTTATTATTTTAAGATTTTGTTTATTATGTTTTGAATGTTTAAAGGCAACCACTTATACAAACACATATAAAACAACAGAAGAGGGGAATGTGGAAAGTATGTAATCAATGCAATAAAACTTAGTATAAGAGTAGAAAGAAAAGGGCCAAGATGAAGGAAAAATTCTGGTGATATAATTTGAGCTCTTGGATTCAGGATTGCCTTGAGTGAGATGCATTCTTGCATGTGTCAGCTGCTTGAGGTAATAAGTCATCTTTGGAGTAAAGTTAGATGGGTGAGTTTTTAGTGCAGGCATTCCAAAGCATCTGTACCATCTCAGCCTTCACACTCACCACCTATACTTTTGCTTCACTTGCCTCCTCTTTGATGCTCATACATTTCCACAATGTGTTAACATTTATTTTTGAAAACTTCCAGAATATAGGAAAAAGAAATGAAAAAGTACACTTGCTACTTTGCTAAGATTCTCTCATTCCTCTGGCTTTTCAACGTTGCTATTCCCAACCATGCATAGATATGCCATGTAGTTTTCCATTTCAGTTTCTATGTCATCAGATTCTTATTAGGAAATAAACTGTATTTGAATGCACTGAAAAACATATGACCTTGAGCCTACTTTATACTAGGTTCACATATAAGGATATGGAGATTAGTTGCTTAACATCTATGAGCTCTTATTATACAAATTGCTTAATATCTGTGAACCTCTGATTCACTTCTATGGAATAATATGGTTTTTGGACTCCCCTCAATTCAAAACCCTCAGAATCCTGGGCAGACCCTACTTACAATCATTTTGGCTTATCAAGGCTTCTTACAAAGTCATTAATCCATTTGCAAGGTGTATTCATTATCTATTTCTGCATAACAAATCATCTCAAATTTAGAAATCTAAAACAAAAACTTTTATTATAATTTCTATGTATCTGGAATTCAGGTATGGCTTAGCTGAATACCTTTGGTTCAGGGTCTTCTACAGGCTACAACCAAAGTGTCTGCTGGAGCACACAGGGTCAGATGCCTATGATCACTCTTACATGTAGGATCTAAAAGTGTCAAACTCACTGAGTAGAGAAAAAAAATGATGGTAAGCAGAGGCTGAGCACTGGAAGGGGATGAGGTGGATGGAGGAAGGGGAAAACTCAGCAAAGGGTACAAAGTTTCAGTTAGGTAGAATAATTTCTGGTGATCTACTGCATAGCCTGGTGACTATTGTTAAAAAATGTGTTATATATATTTCAAAACAGGTGAAAGAAAGGTAATATTCTTATTCTTAAAAAATGATAAGTATTTGAGGTGATAGGTCTGCTAACTAGCCTGAGATGATCATTCCACAATGTATACAAGTAGTAAAATATACCACACCATACTTTATAAATTATACAATTCTTATTTGTAAATTAAAAATAAAATAAAATAAAATAAAATAAAAACTTTTAAAAAAGGTACCTGAGGTAGCTGTAGTTATCATCAGGCCTGACCTGGTAGGAGTCTGTTTCTAAGCTCATTCACATGCCTGACAGCAGACCTTAGGTTTCCAATGGCTGTGGCTAGTAATACTGTTTTCTTGCCTGGTAGGTCACTCCATCAGTTTATACCAACACGGCAGCTGGCTGCCTCCAGAGCAAGAAATCTAAAAGAGGGAGAATCTAAGACAGAAGTCATAGACGTTTTATAGTGTAATCTCAGAAGTGATATTTAACTATTTCTGCCTTATTCTTTTATTAAGGGTGAGTCATTAGATGTAGTGCACACACCAGGAGAGGTGATTATATAAAGCACAAAGGCCAGGAAGCATATGCCAATCAATCTCTTTGTTACTGCAGTGTGATTGAGTAGACTGAATTATCTTAGATGCTGCCTAACAATCCAGGCAAACCTAAGCATACCTGGATTCCAGTGATGAGCACAGATTAGAAACATAGCTATGGAGGAGTATAATCATTATGATTTGGCAGATACTCTTTCTGTACCTGGAGTATTAATCCTGTAACCCTTCAAGATCTATCAAAATCTCTTCCAGTTTACTCTTTCAACTGCTCACTCTTCCATGAAGATTTTCTTAATTCCTTAACCACATATAAATGTCTCTTTGTACAAAACCTGAACTATTTGGCATGTGCCATTTTCATGGTATGAATCATTTTCTGTTTGGTAATATCATTTTTGCATATTTGCATTTTACCCATATCAATTTCATATAGAACACTGCCTGTTCCATTGAAGCACAATCCTTTTGTTTTAATTAAAACCAGAATCCGAAGGGTAACAGCAAAGTATACAGGACAGTCACTTTTCTTCAGTTCTTCAGGAAGAAATAACAGAAAAAGCCAGTAAACAGGGACTTCCCTCTGCTCCCCCTCTCCTCAGATCCTCACTCCCTACAAGTCCCTTCCTACAAATAACTATCAGAACCCAAAGATGACAGGATATTAAAGCACATTTTGGGTCTTTTAAAGGGAAGATCTTTAAATGTAGGAAGTCTCAATTTGACAAGTAGAAGGAGGCAAATCACAAACAGGAAACAGAATGTTCAAAGGTGGATCAATTAAACCTGTAGGTTCAAATTGAACACCCTTAGGTTTTTAGCTTAGAAGTAGCTAATAATGGAAGAAAGCTAAGAAGGTTTCAGAAGATTCAATACTATTTATTTGTGTGACGTAATAATGGATTTACAGAATCATTTGAGTTTTTACTGTATGCCTGGTACACTAAATGTCCTCTTTACATTAGTTCATTTAACCATTACAAAATGAGGAAATTGAAATTTAGACAGGTGAAATAACACATCCTAGACTTACAGTTAGTAAGTGGCTAAACAGGAATTCTAGTGTAGGCCTATCTGACAATGAAACTTGGTGCTCTAAGCTGCTATGTTAGTCAATTTCAGCAAATCAGATGAAACAAAAGAGCACCTCACCCTGAACATAACAGCCAAAAGAAAAATAATAATATCCAATCCCTTTTAGAAGAATGGCTTTAGAAAAGGTGATGATTATTAAGATGGCTACAATGAAAAAGATGGACAATCACAGGTTAGTGAGGATATGAAGAAATTGGAAAACCTATAACTTGCTGATAGGAATATAAAATTGTGTGTTACATTGTGCAAAATAGTTTGGTAATTCCTCAAAGAGTTAAACATAAAATTACCATCTTACAGCAATTTTCTTACTAGGTAGTGTACACAGAGACTTGAAAGCAGTAACTCAAACAGCTCCTTTACACTAATGCTCATACCAGCATTATCCCACCATAACCAAAAGATGGAAACAACTCAGTGTCAATCAACAAATCAATGAATAAATGAAATGTAGTACACACACAATGAAACATTACTCAGACATAAAAGGGAATAAAATTCTCATAAATGCTGCAAGATGGAGGAATCTTGAAAACATACTAAATAAGTGACAAAAGGAAATTTTTGTTTGATTTCATTTCTACGGAATATGAAGAATAGATAAATAAGTAAGGACCAAAAGTAGGTTAGAATTTTCCAGGTGCTCAGTGGAAGAGGGATTGGGGAGTTGTTCAATGGTATAGAATTTCTGTTTGGGTTGATAAAAGATCTTAGAAATAGTGGCAATGGCTTCACTACATTGTAAATTTAATTAATGCCATGAATTGTACACTTAAAATAGTTACACTGACAAATTTTACACTATGCATATTTTGCCACAGTAAGAAAAGAATAGAAAAATAAACCCAGAGACTATATTCTCATAAAAGAAATATTGGATTAATAGCCTATCTTTAACAAAAGCTTATTAGAGAAGATGGTCTGCTAGAGATGGTCTTTATTAGAGAAGATTCTCTGAGGGGAAACCAGAAGGCTACTCCTTCCCTTGTTGGGACTGCCATGTAGTCAATGAAATTTCAGGTGCTCTTTCTTTCTCTCTTTCTTTCTTTCTTTCTTTCTTTCTTTCTTTCTTTCTTTCTTTCTTTCTTTCTTGTACAAACATCATGGACCTTGTTACATATTTTTAAAAAAACCTTCTACTAAGATATTTCCTGAAGCATTGTCAGCAAATAATTTGACAAAATGAAAAAATAAGTTCTCTGCTCCATGTGTATAACATGATCACATAAAGATGAATTCTTCACATCTAATTCTAAAGGGAATGTATGACTTATAATTGCACACGACATAACTGCATCCGTGAAATGAATTAACCAATTCACTTATATTACAAAATCGTCAACTATAAAAAGCAATTTTACACATTAGTTATAGTTTAGTACCAAGCATTAACTGTAGAAAATTAGAGTCACAAGAGATGGGTTAAAAATTATAATATAGTTTCTGTTTTGAAAATTTTGGTGTCAATTAATGTAGAATAAAACTCCTAAGAGCAACTAAATCAAACTTGTTAAAAATAAAACCATGCTTGCTGTAATTGATATGTTTAAATATTTAAAGTACCACTCAAATGCTAAGAATTTTTTTTAGCAAAACAAACATTAATATTTTCATTTTATTCAGGTAGAAGAACGTTTTATAATATGCTAGCTCTTAAGGTCTGTTAGCATTTATAAGATTCAAATATTAAATACTGTGGTTCCTACATATAATCACAATTAACTCAGATGCCTTTACCACACAAAACTATGTTACCTAGAATGTTATTCACATCCTACCAGCCTTTTCCCAAGAAAATTAGATAGTTACTATAATGTTATCGCTCCTTGATTGTGGAGACCAAGAACTCTTTCAAAATTAATGCAATCATTGAACAATGACAAAAACTAGACTTTTAGGGATTTTGTTCTAGCTAATTTTTAGTCCCTAGTAAGTTTTCAACATTCTGAAACTATGCATTAATAACTAACTTCCTATCTATTAACTGTTACCATATTTACAAAAGTACTGTATATATATATATATATATATATATATATATATATATATCAGAATGCATAGCAAAATTTAGTGGCTTGTGATTACAAATATCTAAGGGGAAAAGTCATTTCTACTTTAAGTACTCACTAGTTCATTCCTTAGTGACTTACAGTGTAACTTCCTACCTTGCCATAATGTGAAGCAACTGAATAGAAGAGTATCTACCAAAAATTCATGTCTACCTGGAAACTGAATGTGATCTTATTTGGAAACAGGGTCTTTGTAGATAAAATCAAGTGTTAAATAATGTCATATTAGATTAGACTGGGCCCTAAATCAGTGACTGGTATCCTACTAAGAAGAAAGAAATTCAGGCACAGAGACACAGAAGGAAAATAGCCATATGAAAAAGGAGGCAGAAATTGAAGTTGGTGCAGCTGTAAATCATAGAATGACAAAGACTGACTAGAATTGCCTCCAAGTGCTAGAAAACTAGAAAAGGAAAGCAAGGATTTTTCACCAGGGCCTCTGAAGGCACTCTGCCTGATGCCATAATCTTAAGCTTGTGTCCTCCAGAACAGCAAGAAAATAAAGTGTATTGTTTGTAAGGCAAAAAAAAAAAAGAAAGAAAGAAAGAAAGAAAAGCAGTTTTGTTAATTAAAAAAAAATCATTTAGTGTAAGTTTTGAGTCAGAGAAAAGATTTCCCCAAATCTAATCCAATGACCATCAAGGCATCCCACAGCTAAAAGATATTCCAGAGGAGGGCACAATAGTACAAGATCACCTTTAACATTAGGAAGAAAGCTATAAGCAACCTTCTCCAAATACAAAAAGAACAACTTATTAAAGTTGATGCTTACATAACTGCAGTGACAGAATAGCTTCTAGAGTTTTCTATGGTACTAGAGTACAAATTAAATCATCTAGAATTTTGAATCTAGTCATAACTTCTATATGGAGTGTATGAGAATTCCTGTGAAAATGACTTAAATAACTATAAATCTGTCTAGCATCACAAATTTTCCAGTACATTTAACTCTAGCCAATACTTTGACCCAGAATGCTAACAGAGGGCAGTAGTCTATCACCATGCAAAGCAACAGACAACTAAATTTGTTTCTTAATGATGACCAACTTCCTTGTGGAACAACAGATTTCATCTGAACTGAGGGGACTGATGATTTATACAGAAAAAAGACTTAATGAAACAGAAATCTTATCAGTCCAAAAAAAAAAAAAGTCTTAAAATCAGGACTTGCTGTGATTAATCAGGTATTAACCACAGAAGAAATTTCAACTTGAACAAAAAGAATGACACATGATAGTGAAAACATTTCTTTTAGTAAGTACAGAATAAATTTTTAATCAAAAACTATTTTATGGAGTGACAAGAGCAGGCAGGAGAGGGTGGAGGTCCCTCACCATTGTGCTTTGGAGGAAACATGGCCAACAGGGAAGGGGGCTGGGACCTGCACTGTAACCTGTGTGGAGGAAGTCAGGATCATGACAGGAGAGAGAGGCAGGAGGAGGGCCCCAGCCCAGAACCCTGAGAGCAATGATGCAGGAGAAGGAAAAACAAGGGAGACTGAGGGCAGCAAACATGCAACATCAGACATGGCTTCAATGGACATTAAGAGATATCTTTGGGACCTTTTAGACGAACTCAAATCTGGAATATTAAATCAGGTAAAGCAAGATATGAATAGAGTAATAAAAGAAATGCTAAGCATCTCTCAGGAAGACATAGACAGAAAAAGGGAAGAACAGAAAAAGAAAACATTCGATAAAGAATATAAAGAAAATATAGAATACATGAAGCAGATTCAAAGAGATTACCAGGAAAATAAAAACTCCTTTGAAAGCTGGCAAAACTCCTTAAAAGAAACTAAGGATAGACTATCAAAACTTGAAGACAAGTTTGCAATGTGTAATCATGAAAGGAAAGATCTGTTAAAAATAACAAGGAAACAGTAAGTAACAATACAAAGGCTAGAAGATGACAAGAGAATCTATAATTTAAGAAAAAGAAATGTGAACAAAGAAGCAGGAATACAAACAGGCAAATTGCAAAGGCTACTCATGGAAATAATTAAGGAAAATTTCCCAAGCATGGGAAAAGAAAATGACATTTTGGGTGTGGCCAACAGGGGAGGGGGCTGGGATCTACACTGTAACCTGTATGGAGGAAGCCGAGGCCATGACAGGAGAGAGAAGCAGGAGGAGGCCCCCAGCCCAGAACCCTGAGAACACTGAACCAGGAGAAGGAAAAACAAGGGAGACTGAGGGCGGCAAACACACCACATCAGACAAGGCTTCAATGGACGTTAAGAGATATCTTTGGAACTTTGTAGACGAGCTCAAAACTGAAATATTAAATCAGGTAAAGCAGGATATGAGTAGAGTAATAAAAGAAATGCTCTCAGGAAGCATCTCTCAGGATGATACAGACAGAAGAAGGGAGGAACACAAAAAAAGGAGAGAAACATTCGATAAAGAATATAAAGAAAATATAGAATACATGAAGCAGATTCAAAGAGACTATCAGGAAATTAAAAACTCCATTGAAAGCTACCAAAACTCCTTAAAAGAAACTAAGGATAGACTATCAAAACTTGAAGACAAGTTTTCAGTGTGTGATCATGAAAGGAAAGATCTCTTAAAAATAACAAGGAAACAGGCAGTAACAATACAAAGGCTA
>PVLA01019538.1:0-12101 GCA_004027455.1 Hydrochoerus hydrochaeris
AAGGTCAAATGTCCTGTTTGAAAGGCTAAAGGATCTGTGATTGAAGTGTTGAAAGGCAATGGAAATATTGCAGTTTCTTTGAACAAGATAAAAGAAACTTTCTTCTTTCTCCTTTTATTCCACAACCCACATCCAGGGTGGGTCTTCTGTCTACAGTTTTAGACCTGCAAATCAGTCATTCTCACTCCCACCCACAACCAAGCTTCAATAATCCGCACAGTATCCTTTTATATCTTCTTATTGAACATCACAATTAGCTACCACATTATTTTAATCAATTTTTTAGAAAATGTTTATAGCGATCCCTGCCTTCAATTTATTTACATATACTTATTCACATATGTGTATATGTTTAAATTCACACACACATACAAAGTCAAATTCCTAAGTTATACCAGGTATTGGAATAATTTCCTCACTTCACATTAGAAAAAATGGCACAGACAGGTCAGAAGCTTTTGCTTCATTCAAGTTGCTACTAAAAAGAAACTTGAAACTTGTGAATGCAGGATCTCCAGGACTGAGTTTTTATTACTGAATGATGTGAAACTTTTATATTCTCCTCTAATCTTCTTAACTGTTTTTAAAAAGCCTCTCCCTCAAACTCATCATTTATAATTAGATTTAATAAGTCATGAAACAAATAAAAAACTGAAATAGGTAAAATATTGTTGTAAAAATAGATTCTCACTTTCAATTGATGATGAAAGTCTAAATATATATATTTATATATTTATTTCTAATTCAGGGCCACTTGGTGAGACTCTGAAATGGGTCCACGTGAGTGGTCACTTAGTTCAGCTAATTAAATTCCAAATTTATTAACTCTGCTACTTAAATTCCTATATTGTTTATGAACCCACATCATTTTGCACTGGCTACTTCAAGGGCCCAGCCCTGTCTGACTGCCTATAATATTCTATATATAACTTATGTAGAATATTACAATATTATAAAATTACTTATATAGAATATTACACAATAACTTATATAGAATATTACAATATTACACAATTACAAATACATTCTGACTAAAATTAATTTTGATGAATAATAGTGGTCCATGACATTTTAGGAAAAAAAAATAGGAGAACAGTACTGTCTAGATTTGAAGGCTTAGATCTAGAAAGTTCCTCGAAAGTCTCAAAAGTCTCATGTCTCAGACAAGGATTTTATAAGCAATTTGTATTATAGGGGTGTCATACCCAGCAGTGTGTTCAACTATTGATGAGTCTGTAGCTGATTGTGCTGTTAGAAGAGGACTGATCAAGAGGTGTGTCACTGGGGCCATGTTTTTGAAGGGTGATATATGTCTCTCTACAATCTGCCCTTCTTTATTTTTTGGATGCTATTGTTACAGGCAGCAGAGTTAGCTAGAAATATAGGCAGTGAGACAGGGCTAGATCCTCAAAAGAACTAGTGCAGAAGCACAGATACCTTGCCATATCAGGGGAAACAGACACCTCCTGCTGTGGGCCAGACCTCAAGACAAAAGATCAAACAAATGCCCCCATATCCTAAGGACTGATATTCTAAATAGTTCCCTATCACCCTGAGGAAATCAGGAGTCACCATCACCGTCCTGTATGGTAAGGGTCACTGCTCCCTAAGAATGTCCACTTTCTACACAAGTCCTTTCCCCATTGTCTTCCATTTAATCAATTTTACCCAAACAGTTAATCTTACTGGTTAACCATAGTTCTGTCACCTTCTGCCCATCTGCCTTGTGAGTTTCCAGTTTTCCCCACCCTGAATCTGTCTCACCCTTGATTTTACTCTATAAAATTTCCTAGAAAACAGTCTTTGGCAACCGGCTAGGGACCCCTTGTGTCTCTCTCAGACAAAAGCTTTCTTTCTCTCAATAAATATGTTGTGCTCTTAACCTCCATTGTTCGTAAAATTCATTCTTTGATTTTAGAGAACATGAGCTGGCACTGGATATAGTAGGTTGGGAGTTTCCTTTCCCTATGTCACTATGATATGAACAATTTTCCTCCACCATGTTGCTATACTCTGCTGCGTTTCCCTTGGAGCCAACTGACAATGAGCTGAAACAACAAAACTATATGACAAACTAAAACTTTCTTTCGTTAAATTTGGGTATCAGGTGCTTTGTCCCAGTGATCAATAAGCTTAATAATACAGAAAATTGATACTGGAAACATGAGGTCATTGTTGTGAATACACCTTGTTGGGGACCACAATTTATAAAATGAGGCTAAAATCTGTTCAAGGTCCTCCTTGCTCTGCCTTGTGGGCTAGTTGGAATGCAGAAATTCCTGCTTTTGATCTCAATCACAGGTGAGACCTCAGTGGCTCTTATACTGCAGCACTCACAGAATATGAGGTCTGCTGAAAACAATACAGAGAGGTTAGTAATAGGGTGTGGAGGGGGCTGGGGAGCTCAGTGGCACAAGTGCTTGCCTGGCAAGTAAGAGGTTATGAGTTTGATCCCACCTACAGCAAAAACAAAAACAAAATAAAAAGAGTGGTGTGGAAAAAGTTCTCAGCTTGTTTCTTTTGTGATGTTGAACATGTTCAACTCACTGCTGTTTCAGAAAAAATATTCTCCCTTCCACCTGCAGTTCTCACTGAAAAAAATAAACGCAGGCCACCCAAAGAGGTCTTTTTCTTTGCCTAAGGCATTGAGTTCCCAGCCCCATTTTCGTACTTTACTAAATTTGTCTTTGCTTTTTCTTCAACCTTCACCATACCCCTTACATAAGCAGTTAGGGATCTTAGCCAGGTCTTGTTCAATACCTGACCTTACAATTCAGAATCATTTGGAAGTAGTTTGCAGGAGAAGTTTGGAAAAATATGAGGTCCAGGTTAGAGAGAACCTAGAAGGTCATGAATAGTGTTTGTTGGGAAAAATGACTAAAATGTTGATAAGAATGCAGACAGTAAGAGCCAGGCTTAGGAAGCTTCATTTGGGAACATAGACTTTATTGTGGCAGTTGCACTAGAAGCCGTATGTGTCATTTTGACAAAGAATTTGTCTATGCTTTGTACATACCCGAAATAGTGTGTTAAGCTAAATTTAAAGGTCACGGACTAATGAATCTGGAAGAGGAAATTTCAAAGCAGATCAATGTTTAGGCTACAAAAGGCACCTAATCTAACACAGAAATTAAGGCAGACCTGCATTTCAATCTTTGGGAATATGATACTTGTAAAGAACTTTAAAAATTTCTTATTTTCCAAGGAAGTTTTAGGTATTCTCTTTTTATATTTGGAAGTGTAAGTAAAAATCCATCTTCAACTCTACAGTTTTAGGGGCAAGAATTTTGATTTTGGCAGATCTCTCTCAAACATCTATATATATATGACTCTTCCTCCAATGCCTAATATTACACAACTATATTAATATATGTGTATGTCAAGATGGAATGAAGTTATCCAAGTTTAAACAACTTAAAACTGAAATAAACACAAGTTCTTAGGAATTTTTTATTCAATGAACATGATATATTTAATAAATTTGGAAATACAAGTATTAGTGATAGATCCTATTGTTAGGAATGTGTAGTTGAGACATTTCTGATATTTAAATTGCCTCTTAAAAGAACATCCTATTGTCACAATGATATAGGGGAATGAAACTCCCGACCTACTATATGACCGATACAATATAGTGTTCTGTAAAACTGAAGAATGGATTTTAGGAACAATGGAGGTTAAGGACAGAATATATTTATTGAGAGAAAGAAAGCTTCTGCCTGAGAAAGACAAGAAGGGGTCCCAAGCGGGTTGCCAAAGACTGTCTTTTCTTGGGACTTTTATAGAGTAAAATTAAGGGTGAAACAGATTCAGGGTAGGGAAAACTGGAAACTCACAAGGCAGATGGGCATAAGGTGAGACAGAACTATGGTTAAGCAATAAGATTAACTGTTTGGGTAAAATTGATTAAATGGAAGACAAATGGGGAAAGGATTCGTATAGAAAGTGGCCATTCTTAGGGAGCAGTGACTCTTCCCATAGGGGACTGGGATGTTGACTCCTGACTTCCTCAGAGTGATAGGGAACTATTTAGATTATCAGTCCTTAGGATATGGAGGCATTAGTTTGATCTTTTGTCTTGAGGCCTGGCCCACAGCAGGAGGTGTCTGTCTCTCCTAATGTGGCACCTTATCTGTGCTTCTGCACTGGCTCTTTGGAGGATCTAGGCCTGTCTCACTGCCTATAGTGTTTCTAGCTTTCTCAGCTGCCTGTAAATTCAGGAACAATTCAGGAAGATTTGTCACAGTTTTGGCATACAGATACAGACATAATAGAGTTTTAACTTAGATAATGAACATTAATTGAAGGCCCAGCGGGCCTTTATCTTACCAGATATTAGTCAATTATCCTAAATTTTAAAAAGTCAAAAAGCTATATTTAAAATATCAATATTCTATGTATTGAAACAATGTTTAAATGGATAAATCCTAACAAAAATTTATAGTATATAATAATTAAACTGTGCGTATTCTATGTAGACTCAGCAGCTATAAGTTATTTTTTATGAGATTATTTTATAGGTCTTAATTCACAGATGTGAGACCATTTTGCTTTTCATTATTTCTGTAAAATTGGTTGCTAATTAGTTTATGATAAATAATCTTGCCTCTTGAAGACTGTAAACAATTTTGGTATAAGCTAGATTCACACACAAATAGGAGAAATTAATAGTTATGTGTTACATTATATTATACATAGGTACTAGGTTAGATATTTTGTACATGTATTTATATCAGCTGTTTGTATATTTGTTTGTTTTGAGACAAGTTCTCAGTATGTAGTTCAGGTTGCCCTATACTCTCAATGTAGCACACATTGGCCTTAAAGTCACATTGATCCTCCTGCCTCAGCCTCCCAAATGCTGGGACTACAGGCATGCACCAACACACCTGACTCAAACTATTTTATTTTTAAATAGTAAATTAAAAATACAAACATGAAAAGGTCACTTTTTTATAACAACGAAATCCATTTTAAGTGAGAACACTATCTAGAAATCAAAATACAGCAAATAACCTAAAAGAGAATAATTTATTCAAATCTGTTTTGAATAACACTAATATAAATATCTGATTAAATATTTTCAATTCTGTTTATGTAAAATGTGTATTTTTGTATTTCTGCAAATTTTTATCAATTTATGTCTCAATAAACATGTTTATGTGTAAAAATTCAAAGCACCATGCTAGACATTCAGTAAAATGATGATGCAGTGCCATAATAAGTGGTATACAATGAAGAAATTTTAGAATAGGAAAAGTCAATCCGTGGTTGAGGTATGGGAATCGGAGCATGTTTTTTTCTGGTGAAAATACAGCTAAGAAGAGTACTACAGGACACACAGAGGTGAATGGCATGAAAAATACTATTAAACAAAGCTCAGAGATAATGGAAAGTAACATATCTGCACATCCAGGAGGAAGGAAAAATGAAATAAAAGTACAGTATAGTTATATTTATATTAAACTGAATTAAAATTTGCGTGAAGACCTTTACAAGATGCTTTGGAAATTTGTCCTGAAAGCATTGTAAAAGTTCTGGAAGACTGAAATGAGCAGCCTGTGCCCCTCAGTGGCAGGATGGATAAAGTAAGTGCATTGCTATCCACAACGCAGAGCTATTCAGCCGCAAGGAGTCATAGATTTGAGTCATTTGTGAGAAAATGGATGCACCTTGAAACTATAATGCTAAGTGAAACAAATCAGATACAAAATTAAATGCTGTGTGGTTCCTCTTACAGAAGAAATTCAAATTCCAGTAAAACCTTCATTCACAAGCATAATTCATTTTAGAAACATGCTTATAATCCAAAGTGCTTGTCTTTAAAAGTAAATTTCCCCATAAAAATAGTGGATACTCATATGATTCATTTCACATCCCAGAAACATTCTTGTGAAAATGAATACAATTCTGTAAATAACACATAGTAACGGATAATATAAAATGTAAAGAAAATATAGAAATTAACCTGCATTTATCTTTAAAACACTTCATGGCTGGCGTTAGGGAGACAAGAAAGAGGAGAGTTGCTGTGTAGGACGCTTTCACTATCTCTGATGGAATCACGGCTATTTATTGACTCAGTGAAAATATTTTCTTTTCAAATAACTTGAACAAGGACACTATACAATGATACTTGCTTTTATCTGCTTTTGAGGATTTCACAGAAATGCAACACTGAATTCTGATAAAAGAGATCTATTGCTCACACTATGGTAGCTCTATGTGGCCGGTGCTTTTCTACACAAATTTGTACCGTGCTCCGTATTTTACACATTTCCCAAATCTCATTTGAAGTGATAGAGTTCCCCAACCTTTTCTTCTCCTCTTTCTCTGCAGATGATATCTCCACATAGGAGATGATCGCCTCCAATCTGAGAGAGAGGGAGAGATTGAGAGAGACAGAAAGAAAGAGACACAGACAGAGAGAGACAGAGGTGAGACACAGGGTCAATTGTGATTGTGTGACATTCGGCGTCACTGCTCATGGCACAAGGCCTTGTTTGTTTATCAAGTTCAAATGTATCAGAAATGTCTGTTCATCTTGCAAAACACTCAGGGAACAAGTCACTTATAACCCAAGGAATGACTGTATTGATCATTTAAATAGCAAAATGAAAGACATATGAAAAGAAAAAGGGAGATAGACTCTTTCTGAGAAGGGAAGGGGATCTGGAGATTGGAGACATGGGAGAGAAGGGAAGCGGAAGGGATGTAAGAATTATCAGGATGCCCTGTGCATATACACTATGTCACACATGCTTTCAGTATGTATTGCAAACACATACTTAATGAAAAAATTAAAGTGAAAAACAGATTTTGGTTTTAGAAAAGTCACCTGAAGTAAACAGGAAAAACATTCATATATGCAGATACAATAAAGTTGGTGGCATTTTAATTCCTTGTAAGAAAAATATCTTGTTTGGTGTATCTTTGGGGAAAAATATCATTTTAATTGTAATGTTTTATAGCCTAGTTAAATATAAACTCCCTGAGGATAGAAGCCATAACTTTTATCCTACGCAGAATACTTTCATAATATGATATCAGTGATCATGTATTGCATAACAGGTTATTTTAGTGCTGTCGGGAGAGGGTAGGTGTTTGCTGGATGATGTGGCTTTTGGTTTTTATAGTACACGATCTCTTTTTGAGGTAGAGTGTTGCTGCTCTTTTACCTCAAAAACAATCAATTTCACTGACTTCCATTTTGCCCTTTTTTCCTTGAAACTAAACAAACATTAATTATAGACATCTCAGTAAGATAAGAAGATGAATTGACTTTGCTTCTACATACCAGTATCTCCATGGTAAAACAAAGTATTTTTCCCTGGTCTCTCTTAAAGGGGATTATTTTGTAGAAGTCCAATGCTTCTAAGAAATTGGTAGTGTTTATTGCTTGTATGTAATGGAAATTACACTTTATGGGGAATTGAGATTGATTACCCTTATCTTGACAAGTGAAGATTGAGGGCATATAGTATGGAATAGTGCAGAGTTTCAACAGCAACACAGGGAAATATTTAACACCTTACTAGATTTTTGAAGCTTAGGATTACCAAGAGTGTTCTACTTGATGTAACTCTTTTTAATTTTAAAAATTCATTATATATATATATATATATATATATATATAGAGAGAGAGAGAGAGAGAGAGAGAGAGAGAAATTATTACATGTCTACTGATATTTTTTCCTAAAGGCAACAAAAAAAGGCAAACTTTACTGACTGAAGAAAATCTAAACTGGTCTGCATGGAATGAAATTAAGTTGTAATTACTACAATGAAAGTAAGGATGTATCTTTCCCATATTAAATGTAGTAAAATGGTAAATAATTTATAATGATATTGGTTTCACTTAGGTGTATGTCTTAATCATCATTTTCCTGCTATGTAAGTAGAAGTTAACAAGAAAAAACAGATTTTATGACCATATAAAATATTATCTTGGCTACATAAGTTCTATGAATTATACAAATAAGGACTAATTAAGTTATAATTTTGTAGTAATTATAAAGGCACTTATAAATACCATTGAATAGTATGACATTTGACAGATATACTCATTGACATAATGTCAATAACTTTAAATAAAGTTAAATTTAATCAAACACAGAATTTTACATTATTTTTAAATTAGAATCAAGATTTTCTCACATTATATGAAATTAAATTTAGTGGTTCAAATACTAAATCCACTGTCTCATTACATGGCTGACACAACTAAGAATTAAATACAAAACTAAAATTTGATTATAAGTTTTCATAACTTTGAACTGTTCAGGTGTGTAGATCTTATTTTCTATAATCATTGGAAAAGTCTGACCTTTCTGAAGATATTCCATAACGTCCATTGATCATCACCATTCGAGAGCTATTTCTCTGATTTAATTTATTTATATAAAGTGTTTTCTGCTAGACCATAAGTATCATTAGAAAAGATAACCATAGATTTTTAAGTGCTTATTAATTTATTATCATTTAATTATCTACTTGCTTTCCAGTTGACGGCTAGTAATTGATGGAGTGTTAATTTTTATATAGAAGAAAGCTTTAAGATAGAGCAATGATAAAAAAGAGATCCTTCAATCTTATTATATGATACCTTGAAATGGAGCAAAGGAATGCAAGTCAACCAGGGAAAATAAAAGCAAAAGATAGTGAGGTACATCAGGACAGATACAGAAGCATGAAAGATGGTGATTACCTGGATCTAATGATTTTACCCAAAGCAGGGATCAACCTCAATAGCAATGTGTTCTTATCCTTGTCAGATTGAAAGTCATCAGAAGCATTTGATTAATTTGCTTCGCCTACTGAGTAACACTGGGTATTTGATTAACATTGTGACTCTAATACCTGAATATACAACATATAATGTTATAGAGAAAACTGAGCCTATGATATATTATTTGGCTTAAAACCTTTTTTTTTTTTTGGAGGATAAATGCACAAATTCTCTTGAATTTTAATTATTGACCACCTGTATGTTATTAGATTTTTTTACATTGTCTGAAAGGGATGATTCACTGACCATTAACAAAATAGAGATACTTTCTGAATTTTTGAACAAAAGGAATATACTATCTACTATGCAATGGCACTTTATAATTTAATATGCATGTATAAGTACCAATAATGTTGAACAATATATTGACTAATATGAATTTTTTGATATTGGAAAACAAGAAAAATGAATCCTGTCCATCACAGAACCTCAGATAATTCTTGTTACAATACTATTTTTAGTGCTGTTACAATTACAATTACAAGCTATAAACAATTGTAAATTGCAATGGCAGTGTCATAGTTTTTCAGTAAACAACAACATATTTTACAAAAGTAAGGGTTGTTTTTGTATATTGTGACAGGAAATTGTAAAAGTAGATTCTGAACCAATAATACATTATTTTAATTTAGCACAGTACACATACACTGTTGCAAATTTCATGTGACCATAGAATATACTCAATAAACCTTTGTTGGATGAAAGCATATATAATTACCAACTGAATTGTTTTTTTGTGTTTTTGTTTTTTGTACTGGGGATCAAACTCAAGACTGCACACTTGCAAGGCAGGCTCTTACGCCGCTGAGCTAAATCCCCAGCCTCCAACTGAAAATATTTTATTTAGATGTTGTTTCACGTGAACTATTACTATTAAATAAAAACAATAAATCAAACTAAAATTAGAATAATATAACAAAAAGATAGTAAACAATTTGAGTTAAAGTGTTGGAGTTCATGGTATGAGGCATTTCATCCTTCATTTGTGTTACCAGTTTAGAGCCTGGTAACTCCATACTTCACCTCATGAATCTGAACATAGTACTAACCCTGTAGCAATTGCACATTTGACTTTATCCATCACCACTGCTAATGATTATGTGACTCTGAGGATTAAGCTTGTCCCCTTCAGTTTGCTCTTTCCAGCATTTTGTGAATGCATTAGCCCCTTTGACCTGTTGTTACTGATAGGGGAACACAGTTGTTAAGCTGAGGATGCGGAGTGATTATTTCTTTGAAGTTTTCAAAGCAATTTAATAATTTCATGCTGAGTGTAAAGTATCTGGAGGTAAAGAATTTTACAAGACATGTAAAGTAGAGTGTGTGGTATGTATGATTAACCTCTTTCTTATTAACAACAAATCTTGTCATTGCAAATTATATTTATTATTTTCTAATACAATTCTTCAGTTAAAATATGCCTGGAGTTTTAAAAAGAAACTTCCAATAATATTTGAATATTTTTATAGGCTATACTATGAATCATCAGAATAATTCCTCTATAACGCATCTTTTTTTAAGCATAAAGTTACTTTGAAATTGACAAACAAAGATAACACTTAAGGTAAAGTATTTTCTGCAAATACCAGATAGTAATATATCATGAGAGACCCTAATAAAGATCTTGATTGTTTTTTTACCAGTTCAAGTAGATTATTTAATCTTTCAACTTTAACATTCTTCTGTATAGGGTGCATAATTTCACAAAACTCACCAATTAATTATTAAGGGTAAATAAGATAATGTACACAAAATACTTGCATAATTCCTGGCCTAAGCTTTTCATTTCCAAAATGTCATCAGTTTATGTATGAATTTCTTTAAGGTCTTAGAGCATTATTCATATATACATGGAATATCTTTGTGGAAGAGCATGGTAAAAGTTGAATGAATGCTAAAATATTATCTATTTTATTTAAATTCAAAAATATAATCTATAAAATGATTATGATTTTATTAACAAAATACAAAAGTTGTGGATTTTTTTAATTTCCCTTAAGAAATATAGTACCTGACCTTAAATAATTAGAATCAAAACCAAAACTTCATTAAATAATTCCTTAAAGTGAAAAGATATCACTAATAATCATATGCATTTAATTTTAAAGTTTATAACATGGTAATTAACTAAAAATATCCCATGTTTGTTTGTATAATTATTTGTTCTTTGATAATGAATGTGGAGAATTTTGGATCTTGATTAAAATTATGAAAAGTGATAAAGATTTGGAAAGTAAATTTATCATACTTCTATAATTCTTATTTAATGAAAACTATATTTCAACCAGTTGTTTTTCTATGTACTTATATTTAGTACAATGTTAATATTGTTGATTTGCTAAAATATTATTAAATACAGTAAGTGATCACATCTAACTCAAAAATAAAATAATTTAATGTAAGAAAAGAAAATCTTCAATAAATTTGAGTAATTTGAGTATATGGCATTATTTGAAACCTAATTTGATTCATATTTCACTATTTTTTCCTACACAAAGCTGGATTTCATGAAATTTCTTCATGAATGCCAGTCCATAGAATGAAAGTAGAACATGATCTATATACTTCAAATTTGTGCTGCAAAATTTGCTAACCAGTAATTATCAATGATATTTCCTAATTCCAGTTCTCTTTCTATTAATTTTCTCTCATGACTGAGATGAAATACCTGAGGCTATTATTAATGGGGAAAAATTTAGTTAGCTCACAGTCTGTAGAAGTTTCAGTCCATAATTGGCTGACTCTAAAGCAGGATGGCTTAGCAAAGCGGCAGAATACGGAGGAGAACCAGTTCATGGCAAGCAGAAGACAGCAAAGAGAAGCAAGCATGGGCTTGTCTGACAAGCCTTTCTTCCCTTGTATTTTATTCATGCTACCAGGATTAGGGTGATGCCAAACCAATTAGTGGACAGATTTAGAAATCATCCACCCTTAATCCTAATACTCAATCCTAGCATTGCAACACTATTCAATCACACACTCCAGATTCAGCCACGTCTGAAAAAGCTCCATCTATGACTGCATGAGGCTTTGTGGGAACATTTAGACAGAAGTCACACCACCAGATATCTCAGATGGAAAAATCAGCAGGAATCTTAGAAACTATGTGCTACAGATAGTGTAGATTCTGTCAATCTGAATCAATAGTAACCGCAAACAGAAACACTGCTACAATAATGTTCTGCTTGTATTGTCATGAAAAAAAGAAATTTTCTTTTACTGCAAATACCAGAATTTTGGAAGTATACTTGTTAAGGAAGCCCAGGAAACACTATGTCAATTGTTAAACACTAATGACCCTTAACGTTATTCT
>PVLA01019539.1:0-12118 GCA_004027455.1 Hydrochoerus hydrochaeris
ATAGAAGGGGAGGGAGAAAAGGGAGATAGAAGGGGAGGGAGAAGAGAACCAGCATACTTGGACAACAGAAGCTGCCCAGAAATGCGCCTCAGTGGTGGTTCATCACCACTACGCAGCCTACTTACTGTGCTTTGTTTTGGAAAAGGAGTATTTTAGAAAAGGGAGGGAAGACAGTCTGAAACAATTCTACTACGTACTCTCATAAAGCAGAAAGAACTGCACAGTCAAGTCAAACTCCAGGAGTGCTGTCTGCAGCCCCTCCCAAGGTCTGGCTCAAGTACCTGGTATCTTCACCGTGCCACTGGTGGAAGTGTCGTCCGTGTAGGGGTGGCTACTCTCCACCACCACGGGCTGTGAGGAAAGACGGCCGCTCTGCGAGTCTGTGGCTACATCCTCCAGCTCAGTGACACACAGTTCCAACAACATATCTGCCACCTGGGGAGGAAGGACAGAATGACTGGCTCCATTCTGGTCACTTGAACGCCATCCTGCTTTTCATCCTGCCCTGGGTTCTTTCAAGGCTCACAATGGCAGAGTGGAGGACTCAGAGTTTGAGAAATTTAATTCAAATTATAGCTTAATTTCCTCACCCACAGCATCGAGACAATACAGAGCTGGCAAGGTGCCCTGACACTCAGAGACGATCTGTACAAAGGCAGCTGGAAGACGCCTCACATATGACACAGTTTAGGTCAACGGGAAAAAACACCAGTGATGGCAAGTTTCTTTTTACCCTGAAGTTTACTTTCTAGTGAGGAAAACCTGTCTCAGAACAACATCAAGGAAGGAGGAGAAAGCTGATAAAGATGACCAAGACCCTAGGAAGGGATCAGCAGTCAGGCAGTAGGGGCAGGATTCAAGAACAACTGAGCACCGGGACCACACGTGGCAGGCAGAGCATCTCAAAGAGACAGGCAACAAACGAAACAGAACGGGGGAGCTTCTCTTAACCCAGGACGCCAAGGGGTGAGCTCCTTCATCCAAATGTCCTCACTGCATTTTAAAAATCCAGTGGGATTCACACCACTTAAGTGGCTAACACTAGTAAATTCCTTGGTTGTTATTTTAAAAAACAAACAAGACTGCAGCAGGAGCAGCATCGTCATCATCATCATCATCAATTAACCCCAAAATGTTCAACTCAAAAAACAAAGCCTCTTCCCTCTATACTGCCCATTCTATACTTTTCAGGAATAAACTATCCTTTCATTCTACTTCTCCTCATTTTAATAACAGCTTTTTCAACCAGTTACAGTCACAGCTAATATCACTGTCATGTGATCCTATAGGCAAGAAGGAAACTTTGAACTTTTAAACTCTTTCTGAGTAACAGATTCAGAAATAATAAGCCCCTAAAATGTCCACCAAATCATCCACTGTGTTTTTAGGGCCATTCAACAACGGTGAGGGACATGATCATTCAGGCATAGCGATGGGAGGCCCAGACCAACACGAGTAAAGTACTTGCACCAGACACACCACCTCCAGGTCCCCAGCACGTGCAGTCCAGGAAGGCAGCACCAAGCTGCTGATGAATCCAAGTCCTCAGGGAAGCCTGGGGTTCCAGGGCTGATCAATCCTACGGCTAAGACACACTGATGGGTGACAATGACTCGAACCTGGACCGCAAGTCAACAGTCACCAGCCTTATGCATCTACACAAATTCAAATTAATTAAATGGAAACTTTAATTCCTCATTCTGAGTGCTCAATAGCGCCACATGCCTGGTGTCTACAGTCCATTCCCACAGTAACAAAAACTCCTAGTGAACACCATGCTACCAGACACAAAAGCAGGAAATCGCTCAACCACTGTGACATTAGACCAGAGTATTTCAGTGGAATGAAGAGTCTGTAAACAAACCCAAACACATACAGTATTCAGAATAACATCAAAGTAGTTTTCACTTCACTAGCGAAAAGATGAGCTATTACATAAATAATGTTATGGCAACTAGTTTACCACTAATGAAAAAATAAATTAGAATCAATACTTTATTGGTTATATCAAGATAATTCCCAAATGGCAAACACATGTAAACAAAATAAATAACATCAAATGTGATTAGAGAACCTAGGAAAATTTCCTTAAAGCTAAGTAACTAAGCATCTTTTCAGTATAATATAAAACCCAGAAGTCATAAATGGAAGAAAAAAAAAAACACCAACCTAAAAACTCTGGCAGATATGACCACACAAAACTAGAATTCCTACCTGGCAAAAAATATCAAAATAATCTCAAAGGGCACATGTGGGGTAAAACTGCAAAGCATATGACAGAAAGGGGACTTATTTCAGGAACTGTACTAATCAATAAAAGCAAGACAAATCATTTTAAAATGAGTAAAAGATGTGTTAAATTTTTTTGTTGTTGTTCTTTTCTCTATTTGCAGTGCTGTGGCTCCAACCCAGGGTCTCAAGCATACTAGGCAAGTGCTTTACCAACAAGTTACACTTCTAGTCCAGATCATTTTGTTTTAAAGGAATGCTTTTACTACAACTCCAGCATAAAATCATACATGAAGAAAAGTGGCATGCACCTTGCAGAGGAGGCCCCCCCAACACAGAGCAAGGAGATGGAGGAGGTGGCCCAGGCCAGGGTTCCACCACTCACCTGTGGGTAGGCCGTGCCCATGCCAGACAGTACAGCCGAAAGCACCTCCTTGCCCCTGTCCCCGGCCCGGCTACACACGGACAACTTGAGCAGATCCACGACCACACGGGTGTCATCCACTATCAGCAGACTGGTGAATTCATCCAAGGACTGTGGTTCTGGACCTGATGCTTTATTTTGGCTTTCAACATCCTATATTAATGATATTCAATAATGAAAATGAGGAATGAGAGACAAAGAGTCAACAGCTTACCCCTGAACTCTGAGAACACATAACCACCAGTGACAAAGGGATATGAAAAACCAAGTCAATTAAGAAATGAAAGGCTGGGCTGGGGATTTAGCTCAGTGGTATAAGCACCTGCCTGGCAAGCACAAGGTCATGGGTTCAATCCCCAGTACAAAAAAAAAAAAAAAAAAAAAGCCAGGCCTTTAATACCTGCACCAGGTCAAGTACAGTGATACATCATCTGTTAAATGGCTCCAAGCCTGAATTTTCCACTACTTGAACAGTGAAGTGTTATAAAAAATATCCACTCTGTATTTGCAACTTTGCTCATTAATCAAACCGAAAATCTGACCTAAAAAAACTTAAACCAAAGCCTTGTGTGGTGGTGCATGCCTGTAATCCCTACATTTGGGAGGCTGAGGAAGGAAAGATCGCTGAGAGTTCGAGGCCAGCCTGGGCTACAAAGTGAGTTCAAGACCAGTCTGAACTGCACAGCAAGATCCTGTCTCAAGTAGACAAAAAAAAAAAAAAAAAAAAACTGCCTGAGATAAAATCACAAGTCACATCTGGCTACAGACAGAAAGAAGTGACACTTCAGTATCAGAACTGTTCTTGCCCAGACAACAAAAGTGTGTGTGTATTCTGTTTGTGTGAGTGTGTGCTTTGTTTGTATAAAATATTGTGTAACCACAGCTCCAAAGAGTTAGTAATACCAGCAGTAGAGCTAAGAGGCAAATTACAAGAACCACAAGAAGAGTTAAAGAAACAAAATCACTGTGAAATTTGTTAAAGCCCTGGAAAACGAATTTAGAAGTGTAATTCTGGGGTCTCAGTGCCAATTATTACTTTCACATTATTTCTTATGTGACAAATACATTCACCATTCTCAAACTTTTCAGTGTTCAAACACACATTTGAAAGGAACTAAGTTTAACAACTGAAGTATCACTGTGCTATGCTTTCTAAATCAATTAACTGTTTCACAAGTTACCAACAGCATCTGTCAAAGACAAATGCCTTTAAGCTATAAAGAAGTAACAGTTTACTACTCTAACCAAATATATCATAAACATTACAGGAAATGTAACCCTTACCCATTAGATATGCTTGAGAATTTTCTACCTACTAAATTTGATGGTGTAACTTTGCATACTTTGTCTAGAGTATCTCCATAATTCTTTCCAGAATATTACTTAAAGTGACTCATTTGTATATAACATATTATCTTTAGTCTCTTGCTCCCTGGGTTCTGTCAAAAAGGTAATATATAAAATAAGTCTTTCTTTTTTTACTATTTTACTTCCCATTCTGACTGTATCAGCTAAAATACACCACTTTGGGGGGGGGGGAGGTTTGGTCTTTTTAAGACAAGGTCTCACTATGCAGTTCAGGCTGGTATCAAATATGTAGTTCAGGCTCACTTTATAGCCCAGGCTGGTCTCAAACCTGCAACAAATGATCCTCATGCCTCAGCCTCCTGAGTGCTGGGATGACAGGTATGCACCACCATGCCCGGCTCACATTTCTAGTAATTCATCTTCTATTCTTTAGAGTAGAGGAGAGGAGTCCACTTAGTTGGTGCATGCCCAGCCCTAGGTCGTACACTGTGCAGCACCTTACTGAGACTGACCATCTCCACCTGGCTTCTTCCACACACAACAGCCTCCTGGACGCCTCAGGACTGGAGCCATGAGCAGAAAGGTGAGCCAGCCTTCAGAGCCAGGCAGCCCACAGCCTCTGGCCTTGGAGTGGGAACCGCTGCAATGCTACAGAACAGGGGTGGCCACCAGCCTTTCATATTTCCCAAGCAGAGTCAGGTTCACAAGAGAAACAAGAGCCAGAAGTGCCTCTTCTGCTTTCCAGATCTGATCAAATCCAGTTTAACTCATTCCAGAAACAAAAGTGAACAAGGAAAGTATAGCCCCACACAGGAATCCTAACGAGAATGTGACCCATCTGCTATCCTCTCAGCACCAATCTCTCTGAGCTGGGACAAGTTCTCCCTTTGGAGAGCAGACGTTTAACTGGAGACCCAGGGAGCTGGTAAGTGAAACCCATTAGAAATAACAACACTAGCGAATGACTCACTGAAGAACAGCAAAGCATCTGGTGGAATATGTCAATCACATTACAATATATTCAGTGTTGAAATGAACACATTACCTGATCTTTTTTATGGCGATTTTTTTTTTTTAAGTAAAGGAAACAGATTAGAGGGACTGGTTTAAAAAAAGCAAAAGTGCCAGTACGCTTTGAACATGAATTACAGCCCAATACTAACATGAAAAGTACACTTGATGAATCAAACCAAAATGGAAATGACAGGATCTCAGGGTATAACTTGGATACCTGTATCTCCCACAAATGTGTAAGAAAGAAATCTAATCATCCTTCTACTTAAAAGCAAAAATTCTAATTCTTCAGAATAATTTCGGCATTAAATTCTCATCCCAGATGTCCAGAAATCAGAAATTGATTCCAGAGATCTAATTTATAGTGCTTTTATTACCACCAATGATTATAATTTCCACAGCACATATTTTCTACCATCAGTACCAGTGCAATAAATCAGGGCTCCAAATACAGTAAAAAAATAAAGCATGTTTGTCCTCAATGAGGAACAGATTGGCAAGGGAGAAAGTGAGAGGAGGCTGAGGTGGCCCAGTGTGGAGCTGTGAAGGGATAGGAAGCCAAGGGAGGAAAGGGCCAGGGTCTCGGGGGAAGGAGTACAGGTGGGAGGAGCTGCAGGTCGATCGAGGTTTAAAGGCAGTTCCCAGAAAGGGCAGATGGCTTGAGTATTGGTGCCTACACAGAAAGAAGGGTACCTATGGGGTAGGTAGCAGCCAAGATGGCAGGCTGGGAGTGAACTGGAACTGAACAGCTTGCAACTGACAGGGGCCTAATTTTCCAATCTGAGAGAAGAGAGTTGTAAATACAGAAATGGTGAAAACTACTGAATACTAGTTGGTTTAGAATCAACTCTCCTGATGTAAAGTGGTGATGGTCAACACATACACACTCCCTAGTTCTACAGTCAACAGCAAAGAGTAGTACATGAAGATCCTAAACCTCAGCTTCTAAATACCACTTGCTAATTTAAACCCAAAAAAAACCCAAACCTTTTTTTTTTTTTTTTTTTTTTGAGAGCATCTGATTCCTAAACTAGAGCATAAAATGTCTAGTTGACTCTGGAATTTTGTGCCAGAAACCAAGGAAATGCTCAAAGAGAGACAGAACAAATTTCACCAGGTATTTAAATAAGAATTAACACCAATCCTTCATTGAACACTACCCAACTCAATCCATGAAAGTGGTATTAGAATACCCAAACCAAATCAGATAAAGACATCATAAGAAAACTACAGATCAGCAGCCCTTATAAACTTAGATCCAAAATCCAACCAAACAGTAATAAATGAAATCCAGTAATGTATAAAACAATTATACACCAAGGAAAGCAGAAAGGAGGGTAAGAATAAACTGTGGTGTTGGACTGGAATTGAAAGTACTGGTTTGAACTGTCCATGGTTTTTATTACATAGGCAAGATAAAGAAAGAAAGAAAGAAAGAAAGAAAGAAAGAAAGAAAGAAAGAAAGAAAGAGAGAGAGAGAGAGAGAGAGAGAGAGAGAGAGAGAGAGAGAGAGAGAGAGAAAGAAATGCTCCCATAAGTGTACATCCATCTACTGAGAAGAGCTAACCAAAGATGTCAGGCAACAATCAACTACCAAGCACCTATCTTTGTTTCCAAATTTTACAAACCACTAAATGGAACTAGGTTTCTTTGAAGAAATTGCTGATTCCAGAGCAGGGCAGAGAAGGTTAGAATACACTATTATGCTAGAAAATGAGAAAATGCTCCAAGAATTCTGAAGAAGTCTCAGAGGGGGTGTAATGGCCAACTGTGAGATAATACAGGTGTCAAATGATGAGAACAACAAATTTCAACAGTTGAATAAAACAGGAATTAATGAATGTACATCAATATAATATGTAGATAGGTGAAAGATACAGAGCCAAGACAAGACGAATGGCAACAATTAAATTCCCTAAGAAATGATGGTAAATGAAAATGATTAGGCTAAAATCATAATTAGATTCTAAATACTAATGGGTGAAAAGTATGAGGAAGAACAAGGACATTTACATGGTCTCATAGTATCTCCTCATAAACACAATAAGTCCTCAACTTATGAACATTCGAGTTGCAAACTTTCATAGATATGAACAGGCCTTGCGTTTGGTTTTTTCTGCTTTACATGGTATTATTTGTATCAAAGGTGTGTAAGACTCATTATGTAGACTTATGAACATTATCCTGGGATGGAACTCATTCCTCAGTCGGAGGCTTACGGCACTTACGTACATAAGTGCACATTAACTTCCAGTGGAGAGGCCAAACACTCTACCTAGGGGTAAGAGTCACATAAGCAGAAATGCAGCAAATGAACAAGGCAGAACTCTGCATCGTTCATGTAGCGTTTTTGTCGCAATGACTCTTCATTATTAAAGAGTAATAAAACGACACAGTCCTGTGTTGGATGCTAGACCCAGATCCAAACAGATCTATGGATTAGGAGGGAATGTGGGATCCCTGTGATATCCTCATATTCAAATACACACTGGCTCATGTCCCAGAATTCCCTTGCATTGTTCAGAAATGCCAAAAACTAGAGAACCCAGCTGAATGGTCAATCAAGTATCCATGTCCTATGGGTAATACAATTCTGGTGACTTCTGTGTACATTTAAGATTACTTCATATTAAAGTTAAAGAAGAGCACCTCCTGACCTCTTTGGTTTTAGTCATGGTTTCTGCAATGATGCTGGCGGCTCCAGGGTCATCCGTCACAGGGATGAAGGGCCGAGAGGAGGCCGAGGGGGCAGATGGTGTCACTGCAGAAGGGGTCACAGCATCCTCGGAGGAGACAATCTAATGGAGAGTCACCAGGAGAATGGAAAAGCTTAACATTCCCCATAGAAGTTCAGGATGCTTTCATTTCATCTGGGGCTATCTGAAATGCTCCAGATTTACAGAGACTACACAGTGCGCTTACATAACATGTCCGCTGATACCCACACTGGACCTAGAGCAGCCCTGCAGAATTCAAGCACAACTCTATTTCCAGAAAAACTATTAATACTCATAGCAGCTCACATGAATCAGATCAAATGAGCTTGTATCTCTTGAAATTGGGTCTTTCCCCAAAACAAGTTTTAACATTTGACTTTTTAGACCTGTAAGGTTTCAAAATTGCACTGAATGGTTTTTAAAAGAATAAACCTA
This sequence comes from Hydrochoerus hydrochaeris, assembly GCA_004027455.1. Classification (NCBI taxonomy): domain Eukaryota; kingdom Metazoa; phylum Chordata; class Mammalia; order Rodentia; family Hydrochaeridae; genus Hydrochoerus; species Hydrochoerus hydrochaeris. The sequence goes on from PVLA01019539.1 coordinate 8,128, forward strand.
TTTGTATTTCAATACTAGAAAAGCTCTTTTTACTAGTATGTTTTTATAATTCAAGCACAAAAATCTAAGAAATGGGTGCAAAACAGCCTAACTTAAGTGACAAAATGATTGAGCTCTTCACAGACACAAAAAAGCTACTTTTTCCCTTCTGATTTAATATGCACTGCTTTAGGACTCACTCTTACCTCTCTCTTCTCTTGCCAGGGACTGGGACTCAGTCTGTCTTCAAGATCAATAGCTAGCATGCAGTCCTCTGCATTCATGGGACTGGTCACAGCAGATGCATCAGAAGGCGGTGCTGACGAGGAGAACGAAGGGCACTCCACCGGGGCAATCATGCCTGCCGGCATCAGGGCCCCAACCACTGCATCTCTGAGAGAACAGAAGCCAGGCCCATAGTGAGCTGCCCTTTCACCACAGGATGGGGAAGGCATCAAGGTGGGATGAACATACATGGAAGCACGTCCCCATTTCAATAGGATGCATGGCAAAAAAAGAGCTTTGCAAAACTACTGGGCATCACTGTCAACTACCCACTGTCTAGAAGCTTAGGTGTTTACTCCAGAGCTTATTGCAGTCATGCATCACTAGAAGACATTTTGCTCAACAACAGACTGCATATGACAGTGATCTCACAGGATTGCAGTGCCCACTAACTTCACAGGCAGTGGCTTGCCCTGTGGAACTACACTACTTAACTTGTGCAACTATACTGACATGAACATAACATACATCCCAGAAGGCATCTCTATTGCTGAGCTGTATTTCAGTGATCATGGGAATAATAGGTGAGATTACACAACATATGAACCAAACCAGAATGAGCACATGGCTCACCCTAAGAAACTCTTGTGGGCTGCTGTTAGAATTAAATATGAATTAACTCTGTGTTTACTAAAAGCTGGTCATGTGCTAGCAAGGACTAAGTATCTTCTCAGTGACTGACTTGGGTTCTGTTCCAAAACAGATATCTGTACATGCATACATCTATCAGGTCTATACTCATAGCACTCTAACAGCGAGCAGCTCACAAGGCTGTGCAACAGTCTGGACCTGCAATGCCCACCATGGCTATGTGTTACAGACTTAGTCCTCTGTGTGGCACTGTTGTGAAGGGTAGAACCCTTCCTAGAGGGAGGTCTTTTTGTACTAGGAGCTTGGTCCTTTCTTGCTTCTCTTTTCAATTCCCATCCATGAAGGGAGCAGCTTTGCTCTGCCATGTGCTCCACCATGATGTGCTGCCTCGCCATATGCTCAAAGCAATCATGGGCTAGAACCAAAAGTCTTCCCTTCCAATGGCTAACCAGATTCAGTGTGCTGTGACAGTCACGGAAAGCTGACTAACACAGTCTGACCAAAGATGACAGCAAAACACTGCAAAAACAGGAGTATCATAACTGCCTTAAGCAAGGAAAGTCTATGTCATCATAAATGTCACTGTAAATTAGTATCAGTGAATTCTTCCTCTCCTTCCTCAAATATTAAGAGTTTATTGATCCAAAAGAAAAATGATGACTTGGTTTTCTGATTCCTATTTCAACATCCATTAACACAAGCACAAAGATCACCATCAAAGGATACGTGGCTTGCACCTCACAGCACTTAAACACAGCAACACAACACTGTTTAAAACACCTACTTCACCAAGTATTAAACAGGTACAAAGCTGGTGTGATCACAGGGTTTCAGACATCAGCACACGCCTACCTGGCATACATGATTTGCAGCGCTGTAAGAATATGTGACAAGGCCTGCTGTTTGGCCAGGCTACCATCCAAGGACAGAAGAATCTTTGCAAGAGAAGGGCGATTTGGCTTAGAGCAATTTGCACCACTTATTTTATTACTGGCAGCAGAAGAATCAGCATCTGAAGGCACACCTAAAAATGGACACATAAACATCTGTTTTTAAAGATCATGGTTAGGTCTATTTCTGTAAGTCCGGTTTTTTAGGTTAACTCCAAAACACACTACAGCCTGCATTCTGCTATTTCACAGAGTATATATAGGCTCAATGACAATCTTTCAAGGGTTAAAAAATTCTCAATACTTTTGTAAAGAAGCTGCATTCAGCAAAGGTTCACTGAAACTGTAAAGAAAGTTATGAGCATTTTTGAAAAATACATTTATAAAAGTTTACATTATATACATATAAGCTGTGGAAATGGTACAATAATTATCTCTATTTACTTGCTCTTGCAATCTAAGGCCAAACAAACCCTAAAACAAAGAAAGATGTTTACCCAGCATGCCGGCCTGAGAGCTGCCAGACTCAGCAGGGGAAGACGCCAGGAAAGCCTGGAGCTCTCCGAGCAGGAAGGCAGAGCTAACAGTCAGGAAGGCCAACATGGCTACAGGCCAACAGCCAGGACCAGGGAGAAAAAGGCTGCCCAGAGGGAGCCCCACAAAGATACAAGTGCCCCTGCTCACCATCGCCAAGGACTCAGATGGGAATGTATGTGAGAAGAAGCTTTTCAAAGCCAAAAAGAACTGCTGCCTGAAAAGATTCAAGGCACAGCACCTAACAAACACACAAAGCCCACATCAGCACCTGACTGGAAGGCCTCAGAATTCACACAGAAACAGAGTACTCAGAAGGATCTTGCCTCAGTGGTAGGCAATAGGTTCTAGGTCTGGACTCACCTAACAAGCCTAAAACCAAGAAAAAGAGTCAAACTGCTCTACAGTAACTCGGTCACATCTAAGTTGAAGATGTGGCTTGAAAAATCTCTAGCAACATCCACAGCAGATTCTTTACGCATGGCATCCAGCCAAAGACCACTTGATAACAGAACAGCAAGAAAGTACAACACTGTTACAGATTAAAACTTAACACCAGCAGAATTAAATCACCAAGGTGCTGAGACTAGATGTTCCACCTGGGGAAAGTTGCCAGCATAAATAGATATGTGGGGCTGGGGATTTAGCTAGGCGGCATAAGCACCTGCCTTATAAGCATGCAGTCATGAGTTCGATCCCCAGTACCAAAAGAAAAAAAAGAGCTATGTGAAGAAGGAGAAGCGAGGCATTGTGGGTTTCTCTAAGTGTTGCTGTTTTGAACTGTTGGTTCTCCTGGAGGAGCTTGTCATGATTAGCTTCCCCAGAGTGAGTTTGACCACTGTCATCAGAGAAGCTTGGGACCTTTTTGGTAAGAGTGGCTGTGGTTCACTTTGCGGGAGCTTTGGTCTTTGCACTGAGCATCGCTTCCTGGTTCCAGAGGAGAAGACGTGCGCTGTTTAATCTCCAGGACAAACTCATCATGCTACCTTTCTGGCATGTACTCAACTGTTCTTATCATCGGAGGAGCATGGGACCTCCGTGTCGCTGAGGATGGCTGTGGTGCTTTTCAGGACAGCCCTGGTCCTTATTTTGAGTGTGACTTCTCAGCTCCAGTGTAGAACCCTCAACCTACCAGCACAGCTCCTTCACCCTGTGGCATAGACTTTCTAGCTTCCACCATGGACCTTTTGGGCCTTCCCAGCACAGATCCGTAAAACAGGACTGGCCTCCCACGAGTCCTTCTCGTGGGCTCTAGGCCTCCAGCTGGACTCGTGGGAGGCATTGTCACGGGCTCTAGGTCTTCATCTGGACTCATGCAGGACATTGCTGTGGGATCCAGGCCCTTGGCTGAATCCTCTGGGTCTTTAATGTTGTGGACAGATTCCCTGCACTTTCTTGTATTTAACTCCGGGTGACCATCATAAAATAGTATCATAAATTCTGTGTCCTGTATGTAATTGTTCTCCTTGCAACCCCTGACTACAACACTAACACAGTCAAGGCACTGACAGCTGGGAGACCATGCTTCTTAACGGAGTCAGAATAAATTTCAAACACGGAAAGATACTGGCACTCACTGAAATCCAGTGATCAAAGATGTCCACATATCCCTCTCACAGCAGATATTTCTTTATATTACAAGAAGTCACAAACCTCAGCACAAAACAACAATGAAAACAATGACAACATGAAAAGACAAGGCACCAAAATGC
>PVLA01019540.1:0-12091 GCA_004027455.1 Hydrochoerus hydrochaeris
GGGAGGGGGAGGCGAGGGAGAGGTCCCCTTCAGTGTTGTACCCTAGACACCTCACTTGCAGCACCCTCGTCCCTGCTGAGGCCACCATGAATGTGCCTAGTCCCCACATAAGACACTGTCAATGCCAATGACTCCACCACGTCATCCTGTTACTCTGCCTGTATTGGTCCCATGTTTCCAGGGGACAAACACAAAGCAGGCAGAGCCCCTGCACACAAGGCACTCAACACCCTGGGGTGGGCGGGCTGCAGAGGACAAAGGCCAATGGGGCTGGCAAAGGCCTGCGCCTAACGGGGTTGTGTGCGGGAAGCAGAGAGCCAGGACACATTCCATAGAGGCTTCAAGAAGATGGCTGTGGTTCACCTGGCCTTGGGAAATGCACGGACTGTGACCAGGGAACAGCGTGGGAAGCCGAGACCAGGTAGAAAACAGCCCATCTCGGGCATGGTGAGCTCTGAGTCCCGTAAGCAGGCAGGCAGCATGAACAGGAAGGAGCTCTGAAAAGAGGACAGGAAAGAGCTTGGAGAGGAAGAGGACTGGACCTCAGAGCCCTGGGAATACTTGCCAAGCTGTGTGGGTGCGCCTGTGCTATCTGCTGGAAGGCTTTGAAGCAGGAGAGGAAAGAATTAGATTTAGCGCTTGGGAGGCTGAGGCAGGAGTGAACCCATGGCCGGCCTGAACTACACGGCAAGACACTGAAGGAAAAAAAAAGGTTTAGATTTAGCATCACTAGCAAAGACTCAGAATTGGGGGCAGAGAAGCAACGGGGAGACTGCGGTAAAAGCAGCTGGTAAATAGTGTTTTCTAAGTCAGGTGCGTGGAACTCGAGAGGCTGCCATGCTGCGGGGTGGAAAAGTAGGCGGCTGCAGGGAACCACCATGCCAGGCGTGGGAGAATCCCTGTTGTGCCCACACATCTGCCAGAGTTCTGGCCCCTGCAGACAGCAAAAGCCCCCGGCCCAGACCCTCTGGGACAGCAGCCTCCAGGGTCACCGCTTAGCGATGACATCATGCAGAACAGGCTCCGGGGCTCTGTGGCCTCATCGGGGGAAACCAAGTGTCTGCCAGACAGGAACTCTCCTCCCTCCAGCCCAGAAAGGAAAGCACTCACCTGTGCTATGATTCTTCAAGTCTGAGATTAAATGGCCCGGTTCTACCAGAACCCCCAAAAAGGAACCCCCAAAAAGGAACACCTGAAAAACTCCTTTCCTGCCTGTCGGCCCATGGTTGGAGGATTCCGTGAGTCTTAGGGAGAACGCAGGATCGTTCGGCTCCTCAGAGGCTCCTTGCCAAAGCCATTCTCACTCTAAATGTCTGCGACAGGTGTGCTCCTGGTCCTTGCCTCTGTCCACTGCGAACACCCGGCTTAAACCACCGCCTGTGCTCAACCGCACCGTGGCAGGGCTGCTTCTGCCTGGTCTCCCACTGTAGTTCTGTCTCACTTCCTGTTCCATTTTCAACAAAAAAGCCAAAGCAGAATACTGAAGACACATCACTCTGATTGGATCACATCCCTGCTTAAAACCCTTGCCACTGCCCTCAGGAAGCAGGCAGACTCCGCCAGGCGTGCAGGGCCCTTCCTGCTGCAGGCCTTGAGCTCTCATCAGCCTCCCTCTGACCCCAGCCCAGGCCAGCCCAGCCCTTCCAGTCCCCCCACCCAGGACCTCTCCTGCCTCTGAACCCTCCCTCACAGGGCAGCGCTGGCCAGGATAAGCAGGATGTGAGGACTGTGGGGAAAAAGTAGAAGCCAGTGAGCCCTGCATGGATGCATTTTGTGACTCAGTCCGTCAGAAAGGTTAGTGCCTCAGCACGCAGCCCATATAAAGGTGTTAATGAGACAGCTCGCATCATTTTTCGTACTGTCTTCAGCCCGGTGTGTGGTTTACGCTTGCAGTTCATTTTCATCTGTACTGGCTTGTAGTCCAGTGCTCAGCACAGCAGTGACCATCCTCAGCACTGCCCACATGCAGCCTCTGGCTAGTCCGGGTTCCTCTCTGGGGCCACAGTCCCTGTCTTGGTCCCAGAGAGGCGACTGTCATCAGGCAATCTGGACCTTGCCGCTTCTGAAGGTGGAATCCTTCTCCGGGTTCTGTAGGCTGGTGTCCAGGGTCGGGCCTGCCTAGGGGGGTTCCGGTCCTCCTAGGCTAGTACAGATTGCCACTCTCGGCAGGAGGCGGGCACCTCGATCAGGCTTTTGCAGAAGGGCAGTGGCCCCACTTCTGCGACAGCTCCACTCTCGACCTGGTCCCCTCCCTTTGAGGACGAGGGCTTCTGTGGCGGGAGCTGGGGTCCTCCCTGCCAGGCCCCCTAACCCTCACCTAAGCTCCCAGGCCTGGGCTCCTGTCTGAATGGCAGACTGCTGGCTGCGTAGAGGCAAGCAGAGGGTCTGTCTCATGTCCCCTGCAGCTCCGACTGGGAGCCCAGCTGCACACGTGTCAGACAGACCAAGCCAGCGCTTCAGAGAGAAAGGGAGGCCCTTCTGGAATTTCTGAAAGGTTTCATTTCTGCTTCAGCCTCCCTTTCTCTGCTACCAACCACATGCATGCACAACTTCACAAACTTACACCACACACTCACACACCTTCACGCTTTCCCAGGGTGGGCTTGGAGCAGCCCCTGGGTGGGGCTCCTCACCCAGACACTGGATGAGCCTGCCCGCTCTGCCTGGTCTGGCCGCTGGTCTTCCTAAGAGAAGGCCACAGCCTTGGCCCTGCATTTTCTTCAGGCAGATGCATAAGAGCTATGGGCAGCAGCAGGCAGCGGGCAGCGGGCAGCAGGCGGTCAGTAACTTGGGGTAAGGACTCCTCTCAGATTCTGTCTCTTGTGGAGAAATGCATTGCTTTGGAAGCCTGAGGGGAACCAAGGAAAGATTACTGGGAGGAAAAATTAAGGCCACTACTGGCTTTTTGCCCCCACATATTAATCCTTTTCAATTACTGTCCATTCCAGTCCTAGGATGAGAAGAAGGAAAAAGAGGAGCAAGAAGAGAAAAAGGAAGTGAAGAAGAGAAGGGGGAGGGGAAACAGGAGGGAGGGAAAGAAGGAGAGAGAGAGGGAGAGAAGGGAAGGGCGGGAGAAAGGAAAGGAAAGGAAAGGAAAGGAAAGGAAAGGAAAGGAAAGGAAAGGAAAGGAAAGGAAAGGAAAGGAAAGGAAAGGAAAGGAAAAGAACCTTAGCAAAACCGGCCCAGGTTTCTTATAGAAACTTGATCTCCCCACCCCACCCCTGCCACGGACTTTGGCTTTTAGGAGGGGGCCTCCCTAGCAGTTCAGGCTGGCCCTGAAATCACAGCTATCCTCTCGCCTTGGTCTCCCAAGTGCTGGGATTACAGGCGTGTGCTATCACTACAAGGGACCTTGAGAAACCACTGCGGTTCTCAAGTTGTACAGGATAAAACCCAGAGATAAGATTTCTATGTAATTCCTTTTTAATGCAGTGTGCATTATTCAATAGGTAGTTAATGTCTATTTTATCAAATGTATAATGAGACACATACTGCAATTATAATCAACCCTGAGACTATTTAATCTTATGAAGTGTTTAAAATGTGTCCCTCCTACAACTCCTATTAATCAAAAATAAAATTGAATGCTGGAAGACGGATTAAATGCTGGCTTCTGAAACAGTTCATTTCCAGTAATACATCCCTTTCTATCTTATTAATAAGTTGGAGAGTTTATCTCAATGTCTAATCAAATTAAAGGAGTTACTTCCGTGTTTTTATACAAGATTTTTATTTAATTATTCCCAAATGCCAACTCTAAAGTTCAGTAAACATACCCAAGCATGTTCTCTAGAGCAAAACCAAAAAAAAAAAAAAACCACACTTTTGTCATGCTTTTATGTAATAAATAACTTACAATTTTTGCTGCACATAACATCTACTTGTAACAAATTAGGTAATGAGTAACAGCATATAGATATTATTCCTGCTTCCACAATTTACTATAAAAATAGATTAATTCTATAATGCCCTTTATGATTTTGGTCTTGACTCTGACTCTTTTCAGTAATCTTTTTTAAAAAATTAGAAGTAATCCTTTTTACAATGGCTTTTATATTGTTCCTCAAAACATATTTTGTAATGTTGGTTTGATGCAAAACTTCAAGTCAGAATTTTTCTTACAGAAAGTCTGCTTTGCAGACTAGCTTGACAAGGAAGACCAGCTCTGCTAAACAGATTATGCACCAAAAGCATTTTCCATAAATTAAATAAGCTAAATCTGAGTCTGGGGATCTTAACAAAAAAAGATACTTTAAAGCACATAATAAAATAAATGCATTTTATTTTTTAAAAATTACATAGCAGAAAGTATTTTGAAACCTGACAACATTTTAATTTCCCTACAATTTCTTAGTAGATTGAAACAGACAAATTGCCTCTAAGTATAAGGAGGGGGAATAAATTTTGGAAAGGAACTTTTGGATATTCCCAGAAATTCAGAAAGTGAATGATTCTAATTATGGGTGACAAATCCATTAGGAAGATTTTTTTTTTTCCATCTCAACAAAATCGAGAGTTCCAGGGGTTCAGCTCTGCGGCATAAGCACCTGCCAGAAGCGCCAGGTTGCGAGTTTGATCCCAAGTACAAAAAAAAAAAAAAAAAATTGAAAGAGAAAAATAATTTTCAATGATGAGCTGCTGTGTCACTGTGTGATTTGGAGCCTCTGAACTCCAAGTTCAAATAATTGATGAAGTTGCCATAATAAAACATCTTCCATTCCCATCAACCCACTCGTATAAGATTTATCAGTATGCATATCTATAAAGCAAAATAAATTTCAATAAAGACTAGAATTGCCGCTGCACTCTTATTCTAGCAAAAAGCAATATTTATTATCCATTTGAGGGAGTCACACTAATCTCATTAAGATTTATAGTCCCAATAAATTTTTACTGTTTGCTTAATTTAGCATTGAGCAAACTTATGTTACATTTATGTTATTTTTGTGATTTGTCTCCTGATAACAATTATAATGATCACTCATTCAAGAAGTAATTTTAACATTTAGAACCTTAAAGTAATGTATTATTATTAAAATTTCTGATTACACATAACAATGGGTACACACTTAATGTTACTAAACTGCACATGTTAAATGGTTAAGGTGGTAACTTGTATTTTTTTATGCAGTTAAAATTTAAATTTTAAAAGATGTCTATGAATGGGTTATCTCAGAGGGACAGATTGGTTGATCAGAAAAGGCCAATAAAATATAAAATCGCACTGGGATGAAATTCTGTGGGAGATAGAAGAGGAAGATGAACTTAGAAAGTTAGAGTTGAACCAATTTTCCCAGCTGTTCACCATGGTTTTGAAGGGTCAGGATGTGTTTGGACTCCTTGGTGTTTAAGTAAGCAGTAATGGTTCCATTGCACAGAATCAATGTGTGTAACACCACAAAATGATCTCCTGTGGAATGGTTTCACCTTATGGAGAAAATCGTGGATGTTGACTTGAAGACACTGGGGGAGCTGCGTGAATTTGGGGGATGTTTAGAGACCAAAGAGGGACGCACAAGGGTGGTGACAGGGATCCCAGGGCCTGTACCATCCCTCGGTGTCCTGGGAGCTTTGCTTTCTCCTGAAGAAAAGCAGTGACGCTGTGGACCAGACCTTCCAAAGCTGTGTGACCTTCTGTGTGTGTCCCCCAGGCCCTGACTGCTGCAGACCAGGCCGAGACGGCAGCCGCCACACCGGGCCCCGAGCCCTGCATGGGTACAAAGGAAGGAGCAGAAAGCCTGAACAAACTGGCTGGCCTCTGCCTGGAAGTGAAAGCTCTTACATGGGAACACCTGATTCCTGCCACCTCATTCCTGGTATAGAGCAGGCCCTGACCTGGTGGCCACAGCAGGCATGGAGTGGGAGAGGAGCAGACTACTCACACTGCTTCTGGGCAGTGCGGCTGCTTCTGCTGCCTCAGCAAGGTGGGGGTCTTCCCCGGACTGTCCACAAGACACTGTTCTTCTTAACTATGCCTCAGGCAGTGGGCAGAGAGTGCCATTTAAACCAGGGGTCCAGCATGCAAAACTCCAGACAGCAACTTGATTCCGGATGAGACAGAGCAGGTGCTCACCCTGACAGAGACAGAGACAAGAGACAGGCCACGACACAGGAGGCGGGGCCTGTGGGCTCCTCTGTGGACTGCTTGCTGGAACCCCCAGAATTTCCCTGCCTACCCTATTCTACGGCTCCCTGGAAGGGCGCATCCTAGGAAGAAATAGACTTACACTGGTGTGTTTCTTTGTTTTGTTTTTGTTTTGGACCATAGGGGGAGAAATAGCTTTTGTTTCTTTCCAGTTGGCTAAACATGACATCTACCCCACAGGCTCGGAAGACAACTTGACTAGCAGTGTGAGAGATAAGACAAGACAGCCTAGGGTATTCTCTCCCGGGATGGGGAAAGCCGGGCTGCCTTCACTTCTGAAATCTGTGGCAGTCATCAGGAAAGAGCAGCTGTCAAACTCGCCTCCTGCTCCGACGAGCGCCGCAGTCGTTCCTTAATTGGTTTATTAATCTTCTGTGCAGTACCCGCTTCTGTCTCACTGTGCATCACTGCTTAACCAGGGCTGGACTTTGTAAAAATGTTTAATTAAGCTCCAAAAGCCGTGAGCTTTCCCTCCTCTTGGTTACCCTCTCCCACCTGGCCCATCTCAGCAGGAGCTGAAATAAACAAGTGATTTTGCCTCTGATCCATCTGCTCCCACCTGGGGTGGAGATGTGAAGGAGACATCCAGCAGGAGAAAGGAGAATATGCCCACCTCATCCGAGGCTGCTGGGCTCCACGGCAGGAGGGCTGCCGTTTGACGGAGAGACACTCATTAAGAGTTGTACAGGAAAAGCAAAGGAAGTGGGTCAAAATGCTACATGGAGAGCTCTCTTTCCAGCCTCTTAGATTCATTTGGCAACATCTGCCCACCACCAACGAACATTCCTTCTCCAGACTCCAGGAGATAGTGCTCCCCGCCTGGGGGGGTGGTGGAAGAAACAGGAACCCAGGAAGAGGAGGACATAGATCTGGGAGGAAGGGCACTGAGCACGTCCGGGACTTTCGGCCTAAGGCTACGTGCATGTCCATTTCATCCACCTCACTGCGAGTCTAGGCAGGCAGGACCAGTGCCCAGCACGGGGTGGGTGTGGGAAAGACAAGAAAATTGGAATTCGGGAAGGAAGGAAGAAAGGAAGGAAGGAAGGAAGGAAGGAAGGAAGGAAGGAAGGAAGGAAGGAAGGAAGGAAAGAAGGAAGGTGAAAAGCCGGTGGGCTGATGGGGGACTGTGTGGATGGATGGACAATGAGATGGGGATCGGACCAGACACACCTCATTAGCACCCAGATCCTGCGGTGCCAGAAACCAAGCCGCAGTGCTCGCCCTACAGAAGTGTCACCTAGGAGTGTGACCCAAGTCAAGGGTGAAGTCGGCACAGCATGCCACCAAAATAATACCCTCAAGAAGAAGGGTGAAATCTCTACCACTTGTTTTGAAGACACCAAACAACTCACTGCTTGGGTGGAGGAGGTTTTCTTTATTTATTCATCTATTTATTTTTACTCAGTTGTGCCCACAGGGCACTCAGAATAAACAAAACTGCCAACTTTAAATCCACCATCTGGACACTTCCAAACATCTGGATTTCTGGCAACACACTGACCCCAGAGTTGCAGCCCAGAGCAGACAGAAGGCAGGGGAGGCAGCGTGAGAAGGGCATTCGGAGCCAGAGGGTCTGACAATGTCCACATTTCATTTGCTCTGCCCGCTCTGCCCATGGTCGGCCTGGGTCCTGACTTTTAATTTAGAATGTGCGGTCACACTAAGTACAGGGGTTCAAGCAAGGAGAGAGAAGGGGAGAAGGGAAGGTAGGGAGGGCAGCAGGTGAGACAGGAGCTGGTGGGGTGCATCTCGGAGCTCCTCAGTCCAGCCCTCCATGGCACCTGGCACCCTCGGGAGGGCTCACCATGGCCACCTCTTCAGACGGGCTTGGGCCACGCTCACCCCAGGAGGACGCCTAACTACATGTGGCCAGTTTCCCCAGAATTACCTTTCCCTGGCTTTAGTAAGGCTGTCACTTTTGCTCGCTTCAGCATTGTGAGACTGAAAAGGAAGGGTAAAAATCTCCCTGCAGTTCAGAGAGGGAAATCAAGGTCGGGACAGATAAAGCTGCTGGCGATTATCTCAAAGGCGAGGGGAAGCCAAGCTCCCTGCTGCCGTAGTGTCAGAGACTTGCTGCTTCAAAGAAGCCACTGCCTGTGTGTGGACCTAAGAAGAGGCGGCACAGGGAGGCGCTTGGAATTGGGAGAAGGTCACCCCGCCCGTACCCACAGCCCCCAGCACACCCACATCCACGTGTGCCCACACCATGCCCTTCGTTCTCACGATCAGGTGCTTTTAGACCCTTGAAGAGCAGAGCCCTCCCTGCTCCCAGGCTTCACCTCCCAGCTGGCTGGAGTGTGTTTGTTTTTCGCACTGGGTGACTGATTATAGGAGAACAAATGAGCGCCCCCTGCTTGTGAGATGTATTTTCTTTTTTAAAGAGAAGATGATGTGAGTGTTACTTCCCTCTGCCCCCTGCCTGCCTCGGCTATCTGCCTGCAGTCTCAGCAGCTTGGCGGAACCTTCCAGAAGGGAGAGAGAGCAAGGCTCCTCCAGCCCAGTGACAGCGGGCCATGGCCAAGTGACCAAGTCCTGTACCCACTCTGCTTCCCGGGCCAATCCTATGCCTCAGTGTGGATCTAGCAGCCTGACATAGTGCAGATGATGTGGGCGAGTGAAGAAATAAGTGAAGAATGAATCATAGCACTAAGCGCTCACTCAGTGAATTAAATGTGCTGAGTTCCAAAGTATTTTCTCTCAGTCTGTCTGTCTGTCTGTCTGTCTGTCTGCCTGTCTCCCTCTTTCTCCACTATAGCCATTGTCCCTGGTCCAGCAGCGAGCAGGGACAGTCTGCAGAGTCCCAAGGAGCCCTACGTGCAGACCCGGCCCTGGGCAGCTCTGGCACTCAGTCCGGAGCAGAGACGGAATGGCCCGTGAGACAACCTGGGAGGCCCTGGCTGCCCCAAGGTTCTCAGAATACTCTGCGAAGGTGAGCTCAGGGTCACCGCAGACCTGGAGCACTGCCTTGGGCAGGGGAGAGGGAAGCTCACTCCCTCTTTCCGTTCTCTCCCTTCCCACGGTGCTGCGCCTCTGGGGGTCCCGGCTGACAGATCCCCGCACACAGCACGGCTTTGCTCTAACTAATTGCCAACAGTTGGCTGCAGCTCCATTCCTTATTCAAAAAGCCTCATTAATCTGCTAATGCCAGTGTAGCTACCGCTGCTGCTCTCACCTCCCACACCCAGTTCCAGGCAGGGCCTCCTGGCTCATTCTGGCAGCCTGGGGGCGGGGTGGGGGGTCCTTCCAGAACTTAAGCTAGAGCCTGCAGACAGAGACCGAGTCAGTCAGGACCCAGCAGAGCCCTGCCTCTGGTGGGACTGCCCTAGCGTGCTGGTCCAATTAATCCTATGTCACCCTTGGAGCCTTGGAATGTCGGGTCGGGGGCCTTCTAGTAACATCACCAGGATGGCTTCTAAGAGCTCCTGGGTGGGCAGGCAGCCTTACTACTGGCAAATCAAGGAGCTGTCTGTTGGCAGGGAGCTTAGAGGCAGACAGGATGTGCATCTGGCAAGCTGGTGAGGAAGCCTGCGGAACTGCAGAGCACGTCCTGAGTTTTAAGTCTGCAGTTCCAGCTCACGCCCTATGCCCGGGAGCACTCCTGAGCCTTTCTGCTGCGTGCTGTCACTGGGGCCTTGTCTTCTCAGGACGGTAAGCCCCAAGGGGTGAGGTCTGCTGTGTGTCCCATACCTGCCCTGGTGCCAAGGAGCCCTGCTGACCCACCCAGGAGGCATAAAGGGTATGAGGGGAAGGGACAGGAAGAGAAGAGCCAGAGAGGAAGGAAGCCTGAGCACACATCTCAGAGCAGCCAGAAAATTAAGCCTCTCAAGAAGAAGATACTGAAGCAACTGATCCCCGGCCTGCAGTGGTTGGGGGCTGGCCCCGGGGGTGGGCCGCACTGGCAGCTGGGCCGAGGTAGCTGCAGTTTCAGCCTCTGTGTTAGCCAGCTTTCCCATCGCAGAGACCAATACCAGGCGCCCACAGCTTAAGAAAGAAAGGTTTGAGTGAGCTCACACTTAAGGGTTGGACCATCATGGTGGAAGGGCGTGGTGAAGCACAAGTGCTAGTTCATGGCAGCCACGGAGCCGAGCAAGGGACAGTAACAGACAGGAACATGTGAGGAAGATCTCCAGCACCCAAAGCCACACCTCCGCGGCCCACCCGGACATGCCCAGGAGCTTGCACGATGACACTGCTAAGGGTTTCTTAGCTCAGTGAAGTCAACATGTGAGGATCTAGCCATCCTCGGGTTTCTTTCCAACATTTTACCGTAAAATTTTTCAGACAGGAAAATGGAAAGAATGGTACAGGACATGTTCGGTCGGGGTGGTAGGCACATAGGTGGCCATCATTTTTGCTGGTTCCAATGTCTGTACATCGGTTTTCAAATGTACAGGCCCTGCGGCCTCTAGTTCCGTCAGCGCTGCAGATGCCCCCGGGAGCCAGCCACCCTCCCGGCCAAATATTCGAGTATTTGTTGAGGCAATACTGCCCTCTGCTGGCCACAGGCTCTCATGTGTCAGGTTCAGCTCTGCGTGGCAGAGAAAAGGCTTGGGTCAGTCCTTCCTCTCGCGCCCTCCGCCCGACAGCTTTGCTTGAGCCAGAACTATAGGCCCCAGACTGAGGACCAGCTCAGCTCCGCTAACTAAGCCATGTGTTAGCAGTAAACGTCCTGTGTCTTCATTTTCCTGTCACCACTCAGCCGGTATGGTGAGAGCACCAGGGCTGCATGCGCAGCTATGGCTAGGAACACCTACCGCTTCCTGCCTGGGGAGCTGGGCACCCCACACTCTTTTTCCTTTGGACTAAAGAAAAGCTATACAGCAAAAGTGAGCAAGAATGTAATTAACTGGATGTGTTCAGACACACAAGAGCAGAACCAAAAAGCATTTGCCTTCTCCAAGCAATGACTGAGCTCATCCAGCTGGTTCATTGACTTTCCCCACATTTCCTGGCCCTTGGTTCATGCACTGGATGTTTGAGTATCTCTGCTGATATGAAAGTTGTACTGCAGAACTGACTGTCCCAAACCGAGGCAGCCTGTGGCTCACGTTCACCAGAGAACGGGGCACTGAGAAGACAATGCCCTGGGACCTGTCTTCAGCAGCTGTTTGCAAACATGTCTCGCAGTAGTTACCTAGGATGTTGTTAAACCAGACTTTGCTACCCCTGCCACTGCCAGTCTCATTCAACTTGTGGGGAATCTGAATTCCTAAAACTTGCCCCACTGATTCCCTGGAGCAGCCTAAGCACCCCTGAGCTCGGCTGTGCTGCTGTAACAGGTCCCACATCCTGATGATTTCACGCCACAAAAGTTTGTTTTGCGCTCATCCTGCATATGGAATGAGTCAGCACAGCTGTCATAGTGTCATCTGAGACCCCAGCCAGCAGATGTCCCCATCTGACAGCAGGGGCTTCCGCACTATAGGACCTTCTGGATTGCTGTGACCGAGATAAACAATCTGGAGATTCACGTTTGGGCTTTTACCTGGCTCATCCAGAGGGCTGAGATAAATCTCTCCCACTCAAACCCAGGGAGCAGGACATCTTGGCAGCCCAGCCAGGTCACCAGCAGGGATCCTGCACCAGCCCAGACGAGGCAAATGAATGCAGTGAACACCCCATCAGCCAGTCAGTCAGTGTCGCCACAATTGAGGACAGGTGCTCAGGTGTGCAGGTGGGGCACTGGTCAGCAGGTGCAGGTGGGCATTCGCTTCATGCAGGTCACAGAAGATGATGATGGTGAGGAGGACGATGGTGACAGGGAGGAAGAGGAGGAAGACTGAGAATATGATGATTACACAGGTGTGGATGACAGCAAGAATGATGGTGAGGACAACAGAGGGGAGGACGATGGAGGGGAGGGTGACGGAGGGAGGACAACGGAGGGGAGGACAACGGAGGGGAGGACGATGGAGGGGAGGGCAATGGAGGGAGGACGATGGAGGG
>PVLA01019541.1:0-12091 GCA_004027455.1 Hydrochoerus hydrochaeris
GTGTGTTAGTTCACTTTCCAAATGAATCATTCCCCAACCTCATGTTCTCTTTAGAAACTGCTTGGATGATGGACAGGTTACTTACTCTGTGTTTAAATTAATGTTCAGTTTTAAATAATCCTATAATACTAACCAGATACATTTTGCAAATAAAACTCACCATCATTTCTATATGTTACATTTCAAATTGTGAAATTACATTTAAACTATCTATATAGAGAGATAATTTTTATTCTGATTTTCTCACTTAACATGATAAAATTTCTTCACATTCTAAATCCTCATATTGAGAACTGTTATACTCATGACCTGATGTAAAATTACAAGTATCTGATTTATATAAATATATATTATTAAATAATTTTGACATGTCACTGTTACATGTGACATCACTTCTTCCTCTTCTCTTCTTTTTCATCCTGTTCTCTTCTCTTTTCTTCTCCTCCTTCTCCTCCTCCCCCTCCTCCTCCTCTTTCTTCTTCTTCTTCTTCTTCTTCTTCTTCTTCTTCTTCTTCTTCTTCTTCTTCTTCTTCTTCTTCTTCTTCTTCTTCTTCCTCTTCTCCTTCATTTTTTGAGACAGAGTCTCACTATGCAGTTCAGGCTGACCTTAAGCTCACCTTGTAGCCCAGGCTGGTCTTGAACTCACCTTGTAGCCCAGGCTGGTCTTGAACCCCTACCTCAGTCTGCCAAGTGCTTGGATTACAGGCATGTGCATCCACACCTGGCTCCTACATTTATTATAAATCTACTCAATATTATTTCAAATTTGGAATGAATTTTTAGAGTTGAGATTACTGGTATAAAGAAGAGAAAGGTTTATAATTATTAACAATGTTTGTTTTCCAAAATGTACATTATTGAACCTCTTTCATACTAGTATGCTAAATTATACCTATAAACTATGTATAATTTAAAAAGTATGACTTCAGAAAGGGATATTCTGATGATTAACTCATTTGTCTGATTCTTTTTACGTATGGTGATGTGACATATAGATGGTAGCATGAATATTTTTTATTTTCCTTTTGATTTCACCTGTGGAAGTCATTTTCATAATGAATCTGCACTTCATTGTCATGGTCAGGCAGCTTGAGATACACTGACTTGTGCCATGGCACATGACCATTAGAAAGTGATGTGGGGTTGTGGGATTTCTGATAGCACAAAGTCAGCAATATTGTGCTTTGTATTTAATTTTTATTTGGAGCAACTTTAGATTAACAAAAGTCACACAGATGCAATATAAAGTTCTTGTAAATTAATCACTTATTTTTCCACTATACACATTATTATTTATCAAGTCCATAATATAAACATTGATTCATTTTTCTTAGGTAAAACTATATTTTAACCATATTTTACTGATTTTACCACTTCTATATTTTGTGTCTTATGGAATCCATTCAGAGATAACAGTACATCTAGGGTAATAAATTTTTAAATGATTTAAAATTCTTAAATTTTATGATCATAAACTATGTTCACACTATCTTCTCCAATATTAATGTTTAACACTTATTTCAGAATTTCCTAAAAAAAGAAAAGAGTGGTTTGTTTATCTCAAAACATTTCAACTGTATGATAATTCTGCTCTTTTAACCCTGCAGTAAACAGAAGTGGAGAGGTAAGATTTACTTCCATATTAGATTTATAGAAATTTATCTGGCTTTCAACTTCTCACTTAGCTTGAATTTCTTTGTACAATGAGGCCATATGAAAAAATCCAAACTCGTCTAAAAGCCTTGCTATTGTATTCTGGGATTATTGAGGATATTTAAAAATGTTGTATATTAAAAATATATCATTTTTGCATCGCAACTGACTAGAGAAAATTTACTATTGGAAATACAGAGGACGTGAGAAAACACCTCTCAGGATTTTTACAGTGGAGGAGGAAGTAGAAGTAAGAATATAAGCATTTCTCTGCTCTGTGGCTGAAACTATGGGCTTTTCTCACATCATCACTTCAGTGGTTTTTACTGCATGAATGGCCTTATGCTTAGAACTTCATCTTTTGCAAGAATGCTATCAATAGGCTTTCTTCGTAAATACACTTAAGAGATTGTAACATTAGGCTTACAAAATTTAGGAACCTTATTTAAATATTATTTTACTTTGATTCAACTATTATTTGAACAAATACATATGTGGTTATATGGAAAATTTCACATACACATTTATACATTGTTTCACTGATACTTTTCACTTGCATGTTCAGGAAGGATACTGTCATCCTTTCAATCAATCTACCTGTGGAAAATGGTGTTGAGACCATGACATTTTCTGATCCCCCATGGAAAACCATATTTTGGATAAGAAGTATGGCTCTTTAACTGAGTGAATAATTTCTGCAAAGGATAAGTTTACTTTATCATAACTTTTTCAGATTTTAGCCTTAACATAATTCTAGATGAATTGGAAAGCTACATATGAATCTCTCTGCTTTATGAGCCAGGAACATGCTTCTGAAAGAGGTAACTTGAGGAAATCTTACTTGATCTGAGTGGGTCATATTTTGCAAATAATAGCCACGTGATTAATAAAGTCTCAGTGGTCTGGTTCGTATCCACCATATTTCATCTCTGCTTTACCTCTGTGGTTGTTACCAATTTCTTTCCTCATCCTTTGTTCTGTCCTTCATCAATGTGCCTCATTCAAACATCAGGAAAAGAATCAGAAGCTTTAGTTTTTACATTCAGTTACCACCTCTGCAATGAAGCCTTTTCTGGAAGAGAAAACTTCATCATTTTCCTGTTGATAAAGTAGAAAGGATTTGAGCTTGTGAATAGTGGTTCTGTGTTTCAGAAGAGGCATCTGTTGTGTAAGTGAACTTGGTGTCTTTAAGCAACAGTGACCCATCAGTAAATATCAGACAATGAGACCACACAGGTGACTCCTGGGCAGTGAATCCCTAGCAATCCTTTGCCTTGTACTGTTTCACTAAGGCATCAGGCAAACGCTTGGAATAGGCATTACAATTTTTATCAACTTCTGGTCTCATTTATAAATGATTAAAAAGAAAGAATGAAATCTCAAAACAAAATACATGTTAAATATGACACTTTCCCATATACTCTTCTGTGAATTAAAGCACAGTTCATTAAATGTCTAATTCAGTTCAAATTTTTAGAGAAATACTTGAGGAGTACCCATGATATTGGTGCATTTCTTATATTGAATCTTTTTCCTTTGGTTTACAGATAATGCTATTTTGGTTAGAGAGTGACATTGCACAATTTTATGCAAATCAAAGGTATTATTAATAAATTATTTACATTTATTTCTCATGACTTGATTTTGAAAGCCACTAATAAAAAAAAAACTGTGTCTTGTTTACTGTATCTGACACAAACTTTGCTATGTAAATATATTCTCTTTTAAATTATTAAATAATTTACCTATATTTCAATTCTGATTATCTTCAGTTTATTGTCTTGTACAAATTTCTAATTTTGTATTCTCAATCATAAAAGAAATAACCAGAATATGTAGGCATAATTGTGCCATCTTGTTAATGAGTATAATCGTAAACCGTGGTTCAAAAAATTTTTTTCCTTATCATAACTGCAGTTAGATGTGGTCCCTCCTTTACCTTGACATTGGTTTGGAAATCATAAACCAGAGGTTTGCAAGTGAATTAACTCTCCTAAGACATTTACAGATTCCAAGGATTGAGAAAATGCTATTCATTGTATTTTTTGGGTTGTTGTTTACATCGCAACTATTGGGAGCAACATGGTATTTGTGATGATCACCATCTGCAGCTCTGTTCTGCTCAAATCTCCCATGTACTTCTTGGCTTTTCTGTCCTTCCTGCATTCATGTGTCTCTTCTGTCACCTCACCAAATGTGATTACTGATTCCCTTTATGGAAGAAGCATCATCTCCTTTGAAGATACTGTGCAAGCAATTCCTTGCTGGAGTGGAGCTGACTGTCCTCACAGCTATGGCCTATTACCACTATGTGGTCATTTACAAGACCTTGAACTACTCTTTCATTATGAATGGGAGACCTGTCACGTTCTGTTGGACATATCCTGGACAGGGGGTTTCCTGAGTTCATCATCCAAATTAACTTTCCAGCTCCTCTTTTATAGTCTCAGTGTCACTGACCATATTCTTTGTGACTTTCACCCTTTACTGAAGCTTGCCTGCACTGACACTCACATCTTTGACCCTTTGGTGTTTGCCAACAGTGGATCTTTTTGCATTATCACCTTCTCTCACTTGCTTGTTTCTTACACTGTCATCTTGTTCTCTCCTAGGAAGAACAGTTCTGAAGGGTGAAGAAGGCCTTGTTGACCTGTGGATGTCACATTGCTATTGTAATTTTGATGTGTGTCCCATGCATATTTATGTATATGCACCACCTCTATCTGCTTACTCCTTTGACAAAATGGTGACAACATTGTATGCCATGGTAACTTCCATTGCTCAAACCTTTGATTTACATTTTTAGGAATGAAGTCATGGAAAATACTATAAGGAAAGTATGGAAAAGTTATTGTTTTTTGGTAACATATAGCATAATACACTTATAAAAATGTAGAAAATAAGGTATTTGATATTGATATAGAAATAAGTATGTTTAATGTTTCTTGAAAAGAGATATAATAATTCTTTGAAATATTAATGTTGGGTTGCAGAGTATTATATTTTTGTTTCAGAACAAACTTTCCTCCTGAGTTGACATTTCAGTATCTTTATATATAAAGATAATTCACTTTAATTGTTTCTTAAATACAATAAACACAGGAAAGTATTTTACTCAATGGAATTCCCATCACTTAGATTTATTCTTTGAGAACCTTTCTAGAAGAAGATAAAAATTAACTAGAAATTTGGAAAAGGAACTGGTACACTTTTAAGAGACAAGAAGTTTGTATATGACACTAAATTCAATGACTGATGAGAACAATCAGGACTTAAGACAGAAGAACATTTACAAAGCCTCAACAGTAAGTGTTCCTGAACAGTTGTCATCATTTGAAAGGTGACTTCATTAAGAACTGGTGCAGGATTCCACTCTCCTTTTGATTTTCTGGACAGATTGGCCCAGTCTTAACTGTCAGTAGTTCCTCTGGGGTCAAGTAGCCATTCCATACAGGAGAAGGGAGGGTTTCAGCCTCCAGAGGTGTAATGCTGATTTTAGCACAATCAGTGAGTACTCATAAGACACCACATTACTACACCACAATTACACCAGAGCACCAAACCAGAGTACCTTCTCAATTTACTTGATGAATTGAATATCTATTAAAATCCTTATTAAAATAATAATAATTTTGAGGTATTACCTATTAAAATAATTTAGTTGAAATGATATTTATGTATCATTCAAATTTAACACTATTGCATGTCATTTCTATGATTATTTTTGTTAGTCTGAGATTGTGAACTGACTCTTCCCTTAATTTGCTTGTGAGAAATTACTTTGATTTCCCCAAGCAAATCAACATTCATGACATCCCAATTTAATATTTTGGATAAAAATGCAAATGACTTAGGTTTTTGCTCCTAATGTTACAGGTCAACCCCAAAGTGGAAAAGTATATGTTATTAGCTTTCTTCATAGTAATAGATATGCAGAAAATACAAAGGATTTCCTTGATCTCCTACTGGGCAGTCCATGAGAGATTAAACCTCAGGTTGAAGAATCTTCTGTATGTTTGCCTTGCATCAGACTAAGTGTGCAAATGTGTAGACATGCTAGTTCACTTTTTCACCTCCCTTTCCTTTCTTTATCAATGTCTGACTCAAGAGGTGCTGCTCCTAAGTGTCCTTTCAGAAACAAGTTCATGCCTGATTAATTATACACTTAACTTCAAATGCATTGCATTTTTTTAACCCCAAACTTGTCAATATAGATACTGGTAATGAAATACAATGAGAAAAACTACATTTTATTTAGCTGAGGAATAAACTAATATTGAATGTCATCTATATGTTTTTCATTTCTTCTACTTTAATGAACAGAATTATGAAAAGTTCTACCAACACCCATTCTTGGCTTTTCATTCTATTTTTTGTTGCTTTGGCTTAAACATTTGTAAAACTCACTCCACTATTTTTAGTTCTTCTGCTATGTATCTTTTTTGCTTATACTAAATAGACTTGTTGCCGTTACTGTACTTAGTCATATAATTTTCTGAAAGACACTGTAAATAGAAAAAGAGGAAAATTTTATTGCTGTCTGTGGCTATCTGAAAAAGGATGGTAGAGAGCTGTTTTCTAATTTGAAGAATAAATGAATCAGAATTGGGTAGAGAGCTGTGTTATAATTTGAAAAATAAATGAATCAGAATTGATATTTTGTTAAATCATGTGTCAGATAAAATCATGATTTTTCTAAAATCTTACAGTGGCTTTCTCTCCATAAATATGTATTCTTTATCCTTATCTTGGGTCTTTATACTGGAATTATTATCCTGCCCTGTCTCCATGTTATTGTTCCATGTCTGGCTCTTGATTAAAATGTGATTTTTATGGCTTGACTTTGATATCTTCCCTCATTTATAAAGTTTGATTTTTTTAAAAATGTCTTATTTGCTCATATTTTCAACTTACCATGAACACCTTCATGTTGGGAATTTGATATCTTTAAACTTTGCATGTTTTTCTATATATTATCTTTCAAAAACACCTGTGTCCTTATTGCATACTGAAGATTGAACACATGAAATAGAAAATATTAAGCATATAGCAATGGTTTCCTGTGTTACTGCTCTGTAATTTCCTGGTTTTATGATGTCTCCACTTAGATTGTTGGAGTGTGATGGTTTGCATGACAAGTGAGGTAGGGTATCAGACAGATTTCCTTAGAGTTTGGTCTAAAGTGATTGTTCTCTAGTAAACATCTCTTGGTGTTGCTTAAACTGCATGAAGCAGAAAAATGCTTACTTAAAACATTTTGCAAAATCACATAAGTGAAAAAAGTTGAATTAAAAGTAAGAGAAGAGTATGTTTATAGACTACGTGATTGATTAAGTACACTCATATGCATTTTTAACAGTAAAGTGACTGTTAGGAAGGAGGTTATTTGGTTGTAGTAATTTGGAAATAATTTTTTGAAAAACTAATGTTTGAAGAGGATGCTTTGCCTACAAGTGAAAGAGGGAATTCAAGTGAAACAAAAAAGTTGTTATCAGACTGGAGATGTGGAAAACTCAGGAAACAAGACTGTCTAGGTATTTTTATGAGCGTCAGAAATCATCAGCAACAGCTGGCTTGTGGATGAAAAGAGTGCTGAACCTGAAGTAATACCTGGATTCCTTAACAGGTCCTCATAAACAGAGTCACTACTCACATGGAGAAAATTTTCTTATTACCCAGAGATTATATGTCAATTATATCTGAAACTATTTCCTGCAAAATTATGCTTGTCTTCATAAAATTTGTTCTCATAGGCTTCTTTTCTACTAGCATGGTCCTAGAAGAAGCTTGCATGCTTCAAAGCTGTAAGTTTCTACATTTCATTTGAGTGTGCTACAAATGTTTTTTTTCAAGCCTTCTGATTGAAAATCTCTGGTAATCTATAGATAATCAATAGGTAGCTGTGGAAGATTTAAAACCATCTGAAATATGCTTTTTTTAAAAAAATCATAATCATTTTCTCAAATTACTCATCTGATTAATGTTACTCAAATAGGAGAATGCTATACATATGTATATGTTAACTGTTCCATATAAGTTGTATCTTTACTTAATGTCATCTGTTTAACATTGGTATATGGAGGTATTTCCCAGTTTATTTTCCAATTCACTCAGTCTTTGTCAGTACAATATTTTTTCTTCTTTGCAAAATTTTTAAATTTTAATTGGCATATCTATCTTAAACAAATTAGTAACTCTGTGTATACACAGTGAAGACTCCTATAGCATGAAACCCACTATATAAATATCATTGTAAAAGTGCATCACCCATGCTTTCCAAGTTTCTTGAAAACCTCTCACAAAATGCCTCTTCTTTCCACTCACCTGGCCCTGTTCCAACTTATAATTATTCCAATGGATCTGCACACCCACTGCATATTTATCTGTATAATTACTAAATGCATATGTAAAATAGGTTTCTTAACAATGTTTAGAATGCCCATATTGCCTTTTTTAGATACACAATAAGCAAATATGACTACATGGAATATAATTTTCCTGCAAATATAACCAAAACGTCAGCTCATCTTACATGGGTGTGCGATGATCAAGTGACATTGCAACTTAAAAGATGTAAGCATAATCATTTCTGTTGCATCTTTCATTGAATTTGATGGTTTTCCTAAGAATTTGGATGTATTATGGATGTTAACATGGCATTTTCTGACATTTTCTGACATGACTTCACTTAAGATTCTTATTTCAGATGAAACAATTGGACAGAGAAAAATTCCTATAGGCCAATATGAACTCATGGTTCTGGGGCATAAAATAATGGTCTCACCAAGTGAAATACAAAGTGTCTTAATACAAAAGTCATTTACTGATTAAAAGTGTTTCGAATTTATGAGTGAGCATTTGCAATACCTGAGTTAATGCTCTGGGAAGTTGAGTAGAGTGTACTGCTGTCCATTGTGAGTGCAAGTGAGTGAATGAGTCTCATGTTTAGGCTGCTGTGACAACCACATTTTCATGTGTGTCTCATCATACAGAAAATCCAAACAGATGTGCACTACCCAAGCTTTAATAGGAGAATCACAGCCATGATATATAAAATGTTGGAGCTAGGAGTTATGTTCTTCTTTCTATGGATAATTGATTCTTCTTTGCAGAAATTACTCCTGAAATGGTAAGTTCGAATTGACTTTAAACAACATACAAGAGTCACCAAATGATCATGTTGTATGAATTTATTGTGGGAGCACTGGTGTAATCTACCAACCATAGGGTTATCAGCACTGCTACATCATCAAGTAGAAATAACATCTAAGAGAACTGTACTGATAGATTTAAGAAATGTTCATGAGATTCCAGCCAAGTTGTCTCTTTGTCCTCAGTCAGCATTTGTGGTTTCATGTGGAGTTGACTAGACAGGGAGTTTCAAGTAACATTGGTTTACTTTTAGTTCTACATGAAACCTTGGTGTGGAGGACCACCAGGAAGGTTCTCCTTGAAATAAGAGAATTTGTCTACATTTTGGCTAAAACTGGCCCTTTTTAGATGTGTTGATATCCACAGAGCTGGCTAGTATATTTCTTTAACTCCTGGATTGGCTTTAAGCTATGTAAATGTGTCTAGTGGGGGTGCCAATGTACAGAATTTATATCAATGTTACAGATCAGTCTGTGATGCTCTGCCCACAACTCCCAAATAGGATGCATGAACTGGGTAAAGTGAAGCCACTCTGTAGACTTGAAAGGATCCCAGGATGGGAATTTTATGGACAAAGAAAGGTAGATTTTATGAATTAAAAACTCCCCCAGAAAAACAGAAAAAAAATATTTTTTAAATATGTAACCATGAACTTCAACAAATCTGCATCTACTAAATCATATTGCTTGAAATATTTACAAAAGTCCATCCAAGTTTAAGGGAAGGGAATGTGTACCTCACCAGTTAGTGAGAATAAAGCTGATGTCACGTGCAAGAATAGCATGTGAAGCTTGGTAATGGGTGCCCATCTAACGTCCCAGTACTCTGGGAGGCTGAGTCAAGAGGGTCACACATATGAGTCCTGCTTGGGCAACTCAGCAACTTAATATGACCCTATCTCAAAAATTAATTAATTAATTAATTAGCTGAGGAGGTAGCTCAATATGAAAATCCTAGATTCAATCACTGATAGTACACACTCACAAATTTAAAAATGATTAAATAAGAAAGAACAGCTTTTGGAGTGGGAAACATCCCTGTAACTATATTTGGAAACCACTACCAGTCACCAACATTGAGTGTCCAGTCTGCAGGGGAGACCCTCAGCCCTGTGGTTTCAATCTGACTCCAGTAAAACCTCCCAGCACCAAAACAGCAGATATTTTCCACAGAGAAATAGGCACATTTGTAGAGTTAGATGTATTTTCATTTTCCAACAATCCATGGCCTTACAAATGTCTTCTTCCTCATGATGTTGTTGCACAGAGCATCAAGTCTGTGCACATAGCTTATTTCTCAGGAATGGAGCCCTGGTAGTGGTTGAGACCACAGCCAGGCACTCGCTCATTCTGCTTTGTACACCCCTTCCCTCCAAAGCCACACATCAAAGCCTTCCTCACTTCCACACCTCAGCATGTGTCCTAGAGAATGTGTTTTGATAGAGATAATTAAAAATGAGCCTGTTTGGGTGGACCCCTCACATCTCACTGGATACATCATGAAAGAGAAAATCCAGACACACAAAAGACAGCACAGATGAACTCACAGAAGAGGCTATGAGAAGATACAGGGAGGAGGTGGTCAGAAATAAATGTGTCCTCTGCATCAAGTGTTCATGTGATTAAATTCACAAGAGCAATTATAGAAAGAAGGATAATTGTGTCTTCATATGCAAGCATTTTCCAGATATTTTCCCTTAATTTTCTATTTCCCTGTATTTTAATCTTTTATATTAAGCTCCCCTTACAAAGTCAAATTTATGATATATTCTTTGGATATAGAATATCAAGGAAAGAGTGAACTGGAACCAGAAGAAACACTCACACTGAAATTAAATTTGCCTGGTATGTTTAGGATGTAGGGTTCATTTGGAAAGGAATACAATGAAACTATATTTGTAGAAAGAACTCTCAGTGGAAAAATAAAAATGCTAATTTAAAGTAGATAAGGGAAAGAAATTGAATTTTCCATTCATCTCTTAACATCCAGTGAAAAGTAAGTGTTCTGCATTCTCTGAATCTTGGGACCAGAAATGCATGAAATAATTGTCTCTTCCACCATACTGATTTCTACTACATTATGTCACAAAACTGTCACACTAGATTTAAATTGGAAAGCAATTGTAAGAGGCACTAATTAATTAGCATTCAAAATAAAAATCAAATTAAGGAGGATGGGAACAGGCATATGAAAACATTGAAAGAACAAGCATGAAAAAAAAAGCCTCACCCATGAAGGAGAGGTGTGAGCAAATGAAGCTACTATTATGAAACTAACTTTAATGGATAAGATTCTAATGTTTCAGAAAAGGAAAATCATAGGTTTTCATTAAAAAAAATTTTTGGTGTCTTTTCCAGGTGATCTCAAGATTATTTCATAAACTATCTTTCTAAGATGTGGCACCCTTTTCTGTCCATCTATGCCTTGTGACAAGGTCCAAGGGTGGAGGAGAGTGCTTCTCCAGGAAAAGGATACCGCATGTGGGAATTGGGCACGGGGATCATGGAATGTTTTGTACTGATAATTGTAATTTGTGTAGTTGACATGTGTATGGTTTTATGTGATGCTCAATATGGAGTCGCGGGTGAAGACTCCAGGGGGGTTGCTGGAGGCCCTCTAGATAACCCCTTTGTGAGGACTGGTTGTGGGGTTTTGCCTTCTGTGAGTAGTGTGAGAGAGTTTATGCAGGAGCTTTGGGTGGGAGAGCTCATGGAGGAGGATTTGCGGGGTTCCTGTGAGACAACTGCCCTGAGACACTGGACAGGAAGCCAGAGACGGGCAACTAGGACACATATGTTATGCCACCAGCCGCCTAAGACAGGCACAGGACCAATTGCTGTCCTGCAGGCCCATGGTTGGGTTCATATGAAGAGTCCTTGACCTAAGACAGGTGCTGTCCTCACAGGGACTGCCACTCCCATAAGTGATAAGGGAAACAATGTAGGGAGCAGCATGATAGTCTCACACATCTCTTCCTCCTGCAGGCATCCGGGTGCATCGGCTTACATTTCCCAAGCTAACTAAGTAACAAGATTGAGATGTTAATTGATACCTATTGCCCTGAGCCTGGGGTGCTTCCTGCTTGGAGTTGAGGTCAATTAAAACCTATTGTTTAGGATTGTCCCTGCCTGGCCCTAAGCCTGGGGTGCTTCCTGCTTGGGGCTGGGGGTTGCTGCCAAGGTTAGCAAATATATATTCCAGCTTCTAAAAAATAAAAGGGGATTCATATTCACTCACAGACTGGTGTGCAGTGTCTTCTGTCTCTCACTCGCCGACTCCCTGTCCA
>PVLA01019542.1:0-12089 GCA_004027455.1 Hydrochoerus hydrochaeris
TGAGTACTTAGAGATTTATGGCATAGAGCTCTTTCTGTCTTATGTTTACCAGAGTTGATTTTAATTTAAATAATACATTTTATTTCTCAGGTCACTGTCATCAACTTTGCAAACTGGCCTACCTGCTGGTACATACTGTGATGTCATTTCTGGAGATAAAATTGATGGCAACTGCACAGGACTTAAAATCCAGGTTAATGGTGATGGCAAGCCTTATTTTTCCATTAGTAACTCAGCTGAAGATCCCTTTATTGCCATTTACACTGCTGCAAATTTTAAAATTCAAATAAACTGCCTATGGTGAGACTCATAACTTTCTTCTACATAGAAAGTAGTACAATTTACTAACTTATATCAAGACTGTGAATAATCATGTTGAGTGCATAGAATAAGAAAAAATTAAAAAGTTATGTGCAATGATACAAATAGCAATGAATCTTAGCAAATATGTTTTAAAAGAAACATATGACTACTTGTCAAAAAAATTCTAATAAAGCAGAAAGATATCTTGTCAATTATGTTTGTTGTAATTAACACTACTTCCCCATTACATATCTCTAATTAATGTCTCTGTGCAATTTTTGCATAGATGATTCTATCAGTGAGACACTGCTTAATGAAGATTCCTATACAGGGAGTTTCACATAAAATCATATCATTTGTAATGATTTCTGTACTTTGCACTCTCAAGAGTTTTCTTCTTGTTTATCATCTTTGCTTTTTTCTTTTCTACTGCTTTCACTTGCTGTTTTATGACATTTTGTTCTGACCCTTATGTGGGTTTATTTGGATTTGCATTGCATTACATCACCCAGAATTTTTCCTAATCTTTTTGTTATTTTTCTCCTTTAATTTGATTTTAATATAGAGTTTACTAATGTTGTTACCTATATCTTTGTATCTCTCTCAGTTTTTTTGTGTGTGTTTAAAAGTAAAATTAAATGTGTACACTGAAGAACATTCTTTACTTTCATGTATTTATGCATCCCTGCTGTAAAGCAGATTCAATGGGCTTTGGTTATAAATTCAGATTTTTGCTGACAATCTGCTGATTATCATGTATCTGTAAATTTTAAAGATATCTTAATTACTCTTACCTTCATGTCCTTGATCGAGAAGGAAAAAGAAAGATTAAACAAATTTAAGCATAATCAAATTTATATTTTCATGTTGGATGGGCACTCTTCAGATTACCAAATGTCCCTCTCTAGACAGCAGAAATCTCACCCAAATTTAAAGTAGCAATGGAAATAGATTCACCAGAAGGGCAGAAGTGCCAAACTTTTTGTCAGTTTTTAGATACCCACTGGACATCTGCAGGAAAAAATGATGAGTCAGTGCTTTTACCAAAAAGCTGTCTTTAGTTCCTTTTACAAACAAGCTTTCAACTAATGGCCCATCCTGAATATGTCAAGATTTCAAGCAATAAAATATTACTTGCTATTCCATTTCCACTACATACAGGTTTTTCTTTCTTCCTTGAATTATGTTGTTTCTCACCATCCCTCAGTATGAAGAAGGACAGATACGTGTTTACTGAAGAAATTAGCAAGAATTCATTTGGCCAGAATAAATTTTCTATATAATAAAATCTCATTTACTGCAACAAAGAGAGAGTACATAATATTTCCATTTGAGACATAAGGCAAATAGACTTCAAAGAAGTTTAAAAAAAAGAATATCCATTGATTGAATTGACTATGAAAGTCTGCATTGCTCAAAAAAAATTTTTAAAAATTAAACAAAAAGTAGCACATTTTATTTGGTAAATTTATACTAACAGAAAAATAATAAATATCGTTTTTCTTCAAGTCTACATAGTACTGTTTAAACCTAAACTCCTTCAACAGACTTATTTATGTCTGAGAATACATGAATGATTCTGAATTGTATTTGTTTTAGAGTTTACATTTTCAAGGAACAAAATTCCAGAAAGTCTATGTATTTGACCATCTATTCAATTTGTTGTGAAAACCTTCTAACATATCACTTATACTTACATTTTTCATAAGCATTCTTTTCATTGGAGTTCTTTAATGATTTCTACAAGTTTAATATTTTGTGTACAAATTATATAGTGCATCTGTCAAAACTACATGTTTTTCTTTTGTTTCTTATTTTTATAAGTGACATGTAAGGGCAGGAATAATGAAAAAATACAAGACCCAAACTATCACTAAGACTTTGAAGTTTTTCCAGTTGTTTTCATGATATTTGAAATAATTTACTTTGATATACCTATAAAAGTAAAATATTAATTTTCTGTAGAATTTCATTCTATGATTAAGAAAAAATATTTTTCTTTCTATTCTTCCCCAAAAATCATCCCACATTCAATCCTTTTTTATAATATAGGAAACTTCTAAAAGTATTTCCCTAGCTTAATATAAAAACTGTATAAAAGGGGAAATCTTTTGGAATTATCCTTTACTTTCCCCCACTCTTTCCCATTCTGTTCCTCCATTTGTTTATCCTACATACATGGTTAAAATGCTAACTGCTGAATCTTTGTTAAGGTTTACAGAACCATACTGTGTGATTATATTTTTAATTCCCCTTTCTTTTTAATTCTATGCATTAAGTAACACAAAACATAAAAATTTTAAAATTGTAGAAGCTGACCCCACAAATAAGACTCCATTGAGACTATCCTTGGATTCTAGCTTCATGATCTGGTTAATTTTAGGTTGTAAGTACTTACACATAGTTCATTGGAGATACCATTAAAATAGCAAATAACTTAGAAAATGCCCTGACCCTACCTATTGCAATTATTACATGGAATATGTAATATATGAGAACTAAATCAAGATGCTGTGCTATTGCATGTTGATCAATGAAACTGTAATGATCATTGTGATGTATAATCCTTTTTTAATCAACAAAAGTAGATATTCTATGATATCATTTCATAACACTTAATATTAGAGAATTCATGTCTTTTTCTGGTGCTTTTATTCATGTTGGGTGGATTAAAATTTTCTCATGTACCATACTTCCACTTGACTTTTAAATTACAATCTTTAACTTTGTTGGCTCTCTCTGTCTCTCTCTCTCTCTCTCTGTCTCTGTCTTTTTGAGTTAGGCTCAGTTTGTAGCCTAGGTTGGTCTTCAACTTGCAATGATCCACCTCCCTCAGGCTTCCAAGTGCTAGGATACAAGGCAGTCTCATTTTTTATTTGTAAATCAATTTCTATCATGAACAAAATTAAGTTCAACACAAAGGTTTTTTTCCCATTTATGACATGAGATATAAAAAGTAGTTTTGCAGACAGAATTAGATTTGTCACAGAGTTGGAGGTCTTTTAGATATCCTATATTTAAAAAAATGTGCAGGACACTGAAATATAGAACCAAATTCAAAGATATAGTTGAAGGAGAAAAGATATACTACACAGGATGGGAAAGGGTGAGAAAATTACTGTGAGAAGATTTATAGCCTTTGGGATCTTGATTTTGATAGTTTTAAGCTTTAGAGTTTAGGGTAGGATTCAGGGGTTAGTCTGAATTATGACTGGTGCCAGCGAGAGTCTTGGCATGGCCCTCTGTTAGCACACTGGAGATTCTGACTTTTCAAGTCCCTTTGAGAAGCTGTCATGGAGTTCAGAACTAAGTGATGTCTGTAAAATCTGTGTAGTCAATGTTATGGTAATTCAGGTTTATGTTGGCCAAAGTGTGCAGAAGACCATTGGATGCATGCTTTGAGATTTATTTTATATGAACTAAGTTATTGGTTAAATTTTCCCACTGTATTTACGCCTGGGCATCTTGGTCTTGGGATAAAATTTAACTCCAAAGATGACTCTAGTCCCAGAAAATAGGCTTCAGTACAGCTCTCCTCTTTTCTCCAACTATTTCTTTGGTAACTTTGTGCCTCAAATTAAGCTTAGAAAGTATGTTCCAAAGCAAGCTTACTTTTCTCTCTTTAGCATTTTCCTTAGCTACTTTCTGCCCCAGTATGATATATGAATTGAAAAATCAAAATGAAAAAGCCATAAACCATAAGATAGTATTACAGATCTCTATGTGTATAGTAAAAATAAATTTCAAGTTTAGCTTATCTAGACCAGTGTGGTGTCATTTTCCTGATTCTGCTATGAGAGCACTTTTTTGATTTAGTAGGCATATAGCTCTGGAAAAAATTGACTGCTGTGGGAACCAGCATTCTAAGGTGGAACTTTAAATGTTATATACATCTTCTTCAGATAAAAGTATCCTCTTCCCCACACTTCCTGAGTGTTAGGGAATTAAACAACACTCTCCATTCCTCAGCCCAGATAAAGAAGCACTATATTCAGAACCTGACACTAAGAGGCCAAAGTACGTTTCCAGAAGCAAGGGAGAAGAGAGCTGGCTGGGTTCAGAACAATGCAACATACTCCTCCATTGTGTTTACTCTTGCTTTGTTCCTTTCTATAAAAAAGATGTGAACACATTTGCCTTCAGCGAGATGGCAATTTGGGTGTTGAGGCTCTGGCATCTCCACAGAACTAGCTTTTAAAAAGTGCTTTTCTTTTTAAAAGAGAATTATACATGCCTTCTTTTAGTTTGATCATCATCTAGTAAACAGAATTGAGCATTATGAGTAATTGGCTGGTAAAACAGCTAGAAGTAAAGATATGCCTTCAAGGCAGCATGAACCTCATGCATATACTTTTCTAGTCAACTTGCTTTTCAGTGGAAAATTCTTTAACGACTTCACTGGTGATTCTGCTGTATAACAGAATGAATGTAACTCTGATATATTAAAATATAAGTTATTCATACTCCCTGCTTTGTTTTTATTCTTCTTACACCCTGTAGTTCAATTTTTATAAAGAAATAGTGTGATTTTAAATTGGTAGCTTAATGTCTTTTCTCCATACATGTGGAAGAAAAACAGAAAACTGGTAATTTAAGAAATGAGTGACTACATTATAGAAATAGAGAAAAGAGTATGGTCAAGAAATACTTTGGGGTTTGTAATTTGAACAACTATTTCTAAAAGAACAGTATGTAGTTTATGTTGTACCCCAAAAATCAAAGATCAAAAGTTATGAAAAAAGATAAAAGGCCAAGACATCTTGAAGGAAAAAGGAGCACTTTATTTAGGCTGGTACCCTGCGACACAGAGTGAAGGTGGAATTTACACTGCTGTGTAACTAGGCTAAGATTTGGAGTGGTTTATAAAGGGAAAAACTGCAAAGGTATGGGGGAGCAAAGGGCAAGTTGTCCCAAGAGACAGGCTTATTTTAGGGGAAAAATTAGCTCATGGGCACACCTGTGTATTCCTAAGGAAACAGGACATCTTCTTGTCTGCCTAGGGGCAAAGTGCAGTGCTTATGGTTAGACCTGTTCCCGGGGATACAGCTCCGGGTGGGCTATGTTGGAGAATCACTGGGAAACAAAGCCCTGGGGGTTGTGCAGGAGACATACAGGAAATACAAATTCAATTTAGAACAAAGGCTTTGGTGCATACAGAACAGAATGGTGGCGCTTGAGTTAGATTACAACAGTTTATCAACTAGTGATTTCTTACTGTTTATCTTTTTTTTTTAATTCTGTGGTGTTTCTATCCTTTTTCTGGGTTTTTTTTTTCCTCTTTAAATTAAAAAAAAAAAAAGGAAATACTTTGGGGGCCGGGAATTTAGCTCAATGGCCTAAGTGCCTGCCTGGTAAATGTGAGATCATGAGTTCCATTCCCAGTACCAAAAACCTACAACAACAAAAAGAAATACTTTGACCTTGAAAGCTCCTCGTCACCTCTGCTGTCTCCAGTCTATGTTTACATCCTCTAGGGGCTACCACTGCCTCCCCCAGGCCAGAATATGGCAGCTGGGGTATAGTGACCTTGTCAGCTCTGCCCTCCAGGGGATCTTGATCTTATCCTACTTGCTGCTTAAATTTTTATCTTTATTTCTCCATAAACTCTCTACTATTAAGTTGAAAAAAAGAAATATTTTGAAAGGAAAATCTATAGGGGTTTATTCTTAATCAGTCCTGAAAGATATTAGAGAATTGGAGGTACTAAAAAATGAGACATGGATTTTTGGATTGCAAAGGTGAAAAAATGGTGATGATGTCAATCTTCTACAATGAATACACAACAGACAAAAGCCAGGCCTATTATGAATTTTATTAGTAGCATTTGAAAAAAAATAAGTGATGGGCTGAGATACCATCTCACTCCAGAAAGAATGGCCAGCATCAACAAAACTACCAACAACAAATGCTGGAAAGGCTGTGGGGAAAAAGGAACTCTTCTGCACTGTTGGTGGGAGTGTAGACTGGTGCAACCAATGTGGAGGTCAATCTGGAGATTCCTCAAAAAACTGGGGTTGGAGGTCCTATGTGACCCAGCTATTCCACTCTTAGGCATATTCCCAGAAGATCTGAAAACCACAGTGATATATGCACACCCATGTTTATAGCAGCACAATTTGTAATAGCCAGATGTTGGAAACAACCTAAATGCCCATCAACCGAGGAATGGATAAAAAAATTGTGGTACTTTTATACAATGGAGTACTACTCAGCTATAAAGAATTATCACATTGAAATATTTATAAGTAAGTGGATGCAACTTGAATCTATACTCATAAGTGAAATAAATCAAACTCACGTGTATAAATACCATATAGTCTCCCTAGTGTAAGAAATGGTAAGAATACAGAAGATTTTATGGTAATCATGGTTCACCATTATACTACTTTAAAGTTTTATGTTTTCATTCATTGGTTGGAATGGTTTTATTCTGTTTTGTTTGATCTTAATATATGTGATTGTATGAATAGTTACTTTGAAGGCAAGACAATATGGCAGCCATTGTTGATTTAATATCATCTTGCTCTGAAGTCCTACCATGTTCTTGTTTTTCTATTACCATTGGTTCTATCACATTGTATCTTATTGGATTTTAATATGTATTATAGTATAAACAAAATTTTTATGGAAAATGAGATAATATAGCAGCCATTGTTCATCTTCGGTTATTTGGTTCAGAATGCCTTGCAATTCTTTCATTCTCTTGAGTGGTTGTATTCTATTTTGTTATGTTTGGCATTATTGTGTGTAAAGCTAAGCTCAACTATTTCAAAGAAAGAGACATTATGATAGCTCTGTTAATATCCAATTGTCTTGTTGTGAAGTTCTGTGCTGCTTACATTGTTCTGTTCTGATCTGCTTAGTTCTTTCCTCTTTTGTTTTATTCTCTTTAAAATAAAAAAAAGTGATGGGAATACATAAAACCACATATCCAAGATAAAAAAATACCATAAGATATTCAAGATATGAAAATCCATGAAGCTAAAAACAACAAAATTTAGTAGATAATTGTATTCATACAAGACAATGTGTGACTTTATGATAGCACAATTAGGATATTATGAAGGAAATGAAAATATAACTATTAATTATGACAGTTTATAATTTGATTTAAATTAGGTGAGTACAGTTTTGAGTAGTATAGTTTAGAATAAAGTGATGGAGTAAGCCAGTGGAAATAGGTAACCTGTTTTATGGTTATTTTAAAATGCAGGCAAGAGATGATGGCTTTCATGAAATAGTGGCATAAGGTATAAAAATAATATGGGGAATGAAGATATGTGTTGAATGCATTATAATAGGACCTGCTAAAGTATATGTGAGAAGACAGGGAGAGCTGTTGAGACAATGTGAGAAAAATTAAGGAAGACCATTGGTTTTTAGTAAGCTACATAAGGTAGTAAAATATTTTTTTTGAGAAACAGATATTATTGATTTCATGTGGACTTGTTAATTGTAAGGTACCTGTGAATTAGCGTGTTAGGCAAAAAAAGCATCTGTTGGAATATGAGGCGAGAAATGGTTCACAATGGAGACAAAAGAATCCATGAACATAGCTGTTTTACGTTAGAAAAAGGATAGGAATCATGTGAAGACAGGAAGATAAAAAATATAAATATATGCAACAAATGAGGCCTTAGGTAAAATAGAAGAGAACTTAATAAAATGCATCTGAAATGTTACCAGTGAGATAGAAGGACCCTGGAAGGAGTGAAATGTTAACATCCAAAAGAAGTGAGAAGAGAGTGGCTGACCATTTTGAATACTGCAGTAAAGTTGAGTACAAAGGTCAAAGAGAAGTACATAAGGTTCATAGTGTAAATACCATCAATGGCCTGAGGTAAAGAGAATTCAGTGAAATGTTATTGATGAAAATTAGACAGTTGGAGAGAGAAGAATGACTGACATTTAACATGTGAAGGATGTAGTGAAAATATAGGTGTTTCTTTTTTCAAAATTTTATGTCAAAATAGAACAGAACACAAAAAACCAATGTAAGGGACTTAAATTTCAAAGCAAGGCCATCAGGGATCTTCACTATCTATCATATTGTCTCTTGTTTTCTTCCAACTAGATGTCCATATCTGCACATACAGAGAATTCACATGAAATAACATAGTATAGAACTGATCTGAACAGGATGAGGAAGGCGTTTTAGGTCTTCAAGACCAGACAATAGAGAAGTCAACAATGGCTGTCATAGTGTCTCTCATTCTCTTCAAAATAGCTGTCCATACCTTCATGTATGTTGAAATTAAACAATACAGACAGGCTAAAATCACTCTGAACAAAGAATAATAGTATTTCTGGATTTCACATCATGACACTATGGAATCAGCACTGGGTACTGTAGTGTCTCTTTTTCTTTAAAGTAGTTGTTCATTTCATCATGTACTATATAATATAGGTGTTTCATTAGAAGAGAGGGCAAAAAAATTACATTTACCTATGTCATAGTTTTCTCTCTTGCTGTTGACACAAAATACCTGACACCCAAAGTTAGGGAAGGGAAGCTTTATTTATTACAGGTTGGAGGTTTCAGTCCATACTCAGTTGGCTCCAAGGCAAAATGACATGGCTGAGGGGCAGCAGTTCATGGCTGGCTGCAAGCAGCAAGTGCAAATGGCAAAAGAGAGACTTGCCTTTTTCCACTATTACTCTGTATGCTAGCTCCACCTCTGGGTGGGTGTAGCACTCATACCATCAGTCCAAGTGCTGGACAACGAACCAATCACAAATGCTAGATTTGGCCATGTTCATGATTGCATGAGGCTTGGGAAGGGACATGTGAACATAAACCATAACAACTTACAAAAAATCTGTGTGTTGATACATCAACATATTTTCAATTAATTTTTTAAAAATAAGGCTTGTAAGCATGCATAGAAAAGACATTTACTTTTTCTCAGTTTGGAACACTGAAAGCCCATGATTATGTGGTGCCATTTGATTGGCTCCTGATGAAGGCCTCATGATAGGGGCATAATGAAGGCATCACATAGTGATACACATGGCCAGACACTAATTAGAGTTCAGCCTTGGTCTTTTGTGGCAACTCTCTCTCAGGACACTGTAAGCTTTCACTTGAACCTGACTCTCCAGTCCCCAGCCTGCCTACTAGCAGAAGTGATGCTTATTGCTCAGAATTTAAGCTCAACACTGAAGAAGCTGTCAACAGCAACCACGGTAAAGAAGACAAGATAGGACAAGGAATTTTTCAGGTCCCAAGACATCTCAGGACTTCTAGAGACACCTGAAAATATACTGAACCTTCAAGGACATTGCTCACTGAGGTGCAAAATAGCCAGAGAATACATTTATTGCAATCTGACCAATGCCCCTTCACTTCTTTACATCTCTATAAAAGGGGCACATTTCTCTTTGCTCCCTACACAAGGTCTTTTCACTTTCTGTGTTTCTGTACCTAGGCACAATAAATTTCATACCATGTTGCCTTTGCACAAGCCTCTTGGTGTCTGCTGGTCACTCCACCCTCTTGCCCCATGCATTAGAGATATAACCAAGGTCTATGAGAACTTTTTTTTCTTTGATGAAGGCAGTATACCATTACCTAACCACCTCTCACTAGAGACCCTGCCTCTGAAAGGTTTCACAACCACTCACACCAAAATTTTGGAACCAAGATTGCAACAGAGAACGCTTGAGAGCTAAAACACATACAACCAAAGCAAAGATTTTTTTTTTAGTTAGAATACTACAGTAGAGATAATCAGTAGAGAATTAATGTAGTGACAATGAAAACAATGATATCTTAATTGTGATATAGTAGCATTCATACAAGTTAAAAGAAATGACTTTTATAGAATGAGATATATTTTCTTTAGCTTGATAGAGGAAAGAAGAAAATTCAACAGACAAATTGAGGTCTATAGTTCCATGCTATTGGCACAATCTGTTTATCCTTTTTCACTTGTGAGTCTGAAGACTGCTATAGAATGTGCTAACATGCTGACATGAAGAGAAATTGGCAGGAGGAGCTTAAATGTCTGTCTTTACCTACAAGAATATTTGCTCTTTGCAACTGTACTCGGTTGAATCCTGTGACTACTGGCACATAAACCCTAGGGCAGGTTTCTATCTGGGTCCCTTTATTGTGGAAATTATGTGACACATGCAAATGAGTTTCCATCTGCCCTGAGAAGCTTTCCTAGGGGCTGGAAAATTGAGTAATCCGGAACGCTAGCCTTTTGCTTTTTCTTAGTCGAAATACATAAATAATGAAAATGTTTTATGCAATTTATTTTTAGTGTATATGTCTTTTTGATGAGATTTATGCAGAACAGAAAATGAGGCTCAAGTTGTAGTGGGCTGAATTTGTAGCCAAAGCCCAGTGAACCTGCTTTATAGCAGGGACACATAAATGAATATTTGAAAATAAAGGACACTATATAATGTACAGGTTCGTTTTTGTTTGTTTGTTTTGTTTTGTTTTGTTTTGTTTTTGGTTTTGGTTTTGGTACCAGAAATTGAACTCAAGATCTTGTCCTTGGCAGACAAGGGCATAAGCCATAGAGCTATAACTCTTGTCCCTTGTACAATTTTTAATTTTAATTATGAGCATTTAAAATTGAGAGTGTTACAAAGAGGGAGACTACAGCCTTAGTGAACTCTACATTAAAATCATTGTAAAAGAGAAAAATATCTAAAGGATAAGAAGAAAATCCTGGTGATGTAATGTAAAATAACCAGCATAAGAGGTAGAAAAATGTGAGTCTAATTTGTTTCACTTATGAGTATAGTCTCAAGTTGCCTCCATTTACCTATATCTTTTTATTATCTCTCTAGCATAAAAAAATAAATGATAATAAGAAACTCAAACAGTAATAGGACCAAAATGTACAATAGAAATTGTAATAATGAAAAGGAAAGAAAGTGCTCAAAAGGACAGAACCACCTGGATAGGAGAAAGGAAAAAAGAAGAAAGGAAAAGATTACTTGTATGTTGGTAAACATATATAAAATTATTTATGTATATGTATGTTAGATATATAACTATACTTCCATCCTCTCTTAGTTCATCAAAAAGAACAGTTTGTGCTGTCATTGTTTGATCCATCATTTTAGAATCTAGATTTTGTAATCTGAACAACTAGTTCTGAGATAAAAATGTGCAATATATGAACTAGTGTGAATTCCTTACATTTTTCTTTGCTTTTTTGAAATTTGGTATTATCTCAATCCTTTTTTTTTCTACTTTCCTTTTTTAAATACAATTAAAATATTTTAAAAATTTTAAAAAGAATTAGAAAAAATAAAATTCATAAAAATGAAAATGAAAGCGGAGAAAATGAGAAAAATAATAAACAAGGAGAAAACTCTTCAAAGCACAATTATACGTAACTTTAATTTTTTTCTGTTTTTTCCTACTCTATGCAATCAACACAAGTATTCAGTCTTGATATGTTAGTAAATTGTACTAATTTCTATATACAAGAAAAGAGACTCTCATTGTTATGAGTATCACTATAGACAGTTTATTTGAGTTTTATAACTTTGCATCAGTGTGAATGGCAATAAAGGGATCTTCAGCTGAGTTACTAATGGAAAAATAAGCCTTGCCATCACTATTAACCTGGATTTTAAGTCCTGTGCAGTTGCCATCAATTTTATCTCCAGAAATGACATCACAGTATGTACCAGCAGGTAGGCCAGTTTGCAAAGTTGATGACAGTGACCTGAGAAATAAAATGTATTATTTAAATTAAAATCAACTCTGGTAAACATAAGACAGAAAGAGCTCTATGCCATAAATCTCTAAGTACTCA
>PVLA01019543.1:0-12087 GCA_004027455.1 Hydrochoerus hydrochaeris
TCTCAAAGGTAAGTATTGAAATACTTTTTTGTTTCTGAGAAAAGTTTGAACATTTATACATTTTTCAGAGTAAGTGATATCTTGTTAATTACAGGCTCTTTGCTCTGAAAATACATGAAGATATGGTCTGAAACATTATGATCCACTCTCAGGATTTACTGGGTCTCAATGACACAAATAGCAACTTGGTAATTTGTCAATTTCAAAAGATTATCTCATTACTGTAGGATGTATCTTTAATCTCTATTTCCACCACTACAATAAGCCTTCTTGGTGACCTCAAAATATTACTGATATTTTATTTCCTCAGTTTTTCATTTATAAAATGTAAAGGTAATAAGATGCATAGTAAAAGGATTTTCATACAATATGAACTGAGGAACAAAAACTTCTTGGAGAGATTTAAAATATAAAAGATACTAAAAATTCACCCTAACGAGATTAATTTCATTGTTAAAAGTTTATGATTAGACTTATGAGTTGACTTTTAGTAAGTTGTGCTACCTTATTGAACACATTCATGCAAGTATTACATTTCAAAAATTGTGTAATGCGTTAATATATATTATAATATGAAATATGACATATTGATAGGTGTAAATATATTGAATAACTAATTCAAGATAATTAATAGGTGTTTTACTCCCTATGTTTATTATTATTAGGTGGAAATATTTAAAACATTTATCATAATTTTGTAGAACAAAATACATTTTAGTCATCGTGTTGTAGAATATTTCTTGCCAATACTGTCCCTGTCTGATATTCTGTTTTCAGTGAACAATAGCTTTCTGGTTACACCCTCTTGTCCACAATCAGTCACATTAATGAGCATCCTGCCTTTGATTCTGAGAATTGCATTTCACACTTCACACATGGATAATGCAGACCTTCTGGTTCTGCACCTAATGTATTTTAATTAACACAATGTCCTGTAGCTGTATCAAAATGGTCACAAATGACAGGAATGTCTTCTCTTTTGTGAGGCTGGGTAATATGATTTCATGTATACATACTATATTTTATTAATCCACTTATCCCTTAATGGATACTTAGAGGGTTTCATGATTGGTACTCTGAGCAGAGAAGAAAGATGTATAGAAAAGCAGATATCTCATTGATGTACTGATTTAAAATCATTTGGACTCAGAAGAGAGATTATTAGGTTTATGGTAGTTTCATTTTTAGCTCTTGAGGGAAAGTTTTTCTATTTTCCTCAATGGCTATTCTAACTGACCTTCACAACAATGTGTAAAGTGTGTTCTCATTGACATAGTTTTGTCCTTTTGGTAATATGTATCTAGATAGGATTGAAGTAATATCTCATTTTCATTAATTTGTATGGACATTCATTTTTTAATAATTGAAA
Source organism: Hydrochoerus hydrochaeris (assembly GCA_004027455.1). NCBI lineage: Eukaryota > Metazoa > Chordata > Mammalia > Rodentia > Hydrochaeridae > Hydrochoerus > Hydrochoerus hydrochaeris. The sequence continues at coordinate 1,370 of PVLA01019543.1, forward strand.
TCCTTTCTGGTAGCACAGCCATAAAATGAATAGGCTGCCAAGTGATGAACTCCACATAGTATGTACATTGGAATTATTCTGAAGAAAGAATCTGTCAGCAGACACTCCCACTTCCTGACTGCTTTTATTTGCCTCTTACAAGTGTCTGTAATACTGTAATGTATAACAAAATACAAAACTACAGAATGGTGCTGTATCATACATTCAGGAAAAATGAAGGTACTGTATCAACCAGGAATATTGTGCAAAAAGAGATATTCAGGCTGATATTTTAGTCATCCAGTCCTTCAGTGTCCTGCTCAGTGTCATCGGTGACAGTAAGATCGGGAGATGCAGGAGGCCTGCTAAGGGAAATGATGACACAGAAATGGGAGAATAGGAGGAGCAGTCCTAGCTGTAGCTTTTGAGAAGAATCCCTTAGTGTGATCTATTTTGTCATTTTTTTTTTAGCTTTACGAACTTCACCAGAGCATCATAAATTTAGCTCATTTGTCGTTGCACTTTCATGAGTCATTCAGCATTTGCATCCAAACCCGCTGTAATAACAGAGCTGTGTTCACTTCTGGGAACACACTGGGGACAATAATTGTGGACACCACACTCAGTGAGAGAGCTGTGGAGTTTTCATGTATACAGAAGTAGGAGGAGCAGCCGTCAGGTCACACTTCTGCCTGCGTTCCTGTGTCACAAGTCCGAATGCAGATTTTCCATCCTCAAAGTCATTAACCAGGCAGTCATCACATTGGGAATGCCTGTATGTCCTTGCTGATGAGTGACACTGAACACTTTTCCATCTATCTCTTGAACACTTTTTAGTCTTTTATGAAGCACTGACTCAATAGCTTTGCCCATCTGCTAATTAGCTTCCTTTGTGCCTTGTTTTGAGTTGAAATTCTTGTGTATTTTAGACATCAGCCATTTTATTTGCAAATATTTTCTCCCACCCTGTAGATTGTCTCATCCCTCTGATGCACAGAATCTTTACATGTGATACAGTTGTGTAAGTGTTTCTTCTTTGTTTTGTTGTTTCTACATTGAAGCATCCTCAAGAATTTTCATGACCTAGGGCCCACCCTGCCACCTGAAACTGAGCGCAAGCCAGCCTCAGGTGTAGGCTGCCCTTAACCTCCTCCGAGGGACCGCCTGCCACCAGGAACTCAGCACAAACCCGCCTCAGGGGTAGGCTCCCCAGAACCTCCACTGTGGGCCCGCTCTGGAACCAGGAACATCAAGGAGACCTGCCCAAGATTGAAAACTGCCCTGGACTGCTACAGATGGGCCTGCCTTCCCACCTGGAACATCAGAAGATCACAGCAGGATCCATTTAGTGTAAGAAAATATGGAACTTTGCTCCCAGGTGGCGAACTTTGGACTACACAGGATTGACTGTATCAATGTGGTGAGTATACCCCTAAAATAGAGGTGTACAGGGGATGAATAGGACCAGCAGTAAAATCCCCTCCAACTAACTGTAAGACTTGGTGTGTCTGAAAAGAGTGTGTGTGATCACCTCCTACACATAGAAAACATCAGGCAGAGTGAAAATGACAAAAAAGAAAAAAGCAAAATGCAGTCTCAAACATATTGTTCATCAGAAGTAAGTACAGGAGACACTGAAATAGAGGACCCCAAAAGTAACACACCGGGAATCTCTTGAAAGATAGTGAGTGAAATAAAAAAAAAACAACTCCTTCAGTCTATAGAGGATATCAAATTAGAAGTACACTCCCATGTAAAGATAGAAATAACACGCTTTACTTAAAGGAGTTGTTGAATGCAGCTAAAGAAGAAATAGCAAATATTACATGAGCATGGGAAACTGATGAAACTTTGAATGAACAATATAGAAAACAAGCAGAATTCATGAAACAAACTCAAAGAGACATCCAAGAAACAAAAAATTATATTGAAAATGTGTAAAACTGCTTAAAGGAAGCTGAGGATAGGATTTCAGACCTTGAGGACAGGATCACAGTTAGTGATCAGGAAAGGATAGAACTTTTAACAATAAAAAAAGCAGCATGAAATGACAATCCAGAAGCTCCATGATGATGCCAAGAGCAACAAAATAAGAATAATGGCCATTAGCAAAGATACAGGAGTCCAGGAAAATGACATACATAAAGTATTTAGAGAAATAATAGCAGAAAAATTCCCAAACATGGGGAAACTCTGATATGCAGATAAGTGAGGCATATAGAACACCAAATAGTCACAGTCAACATAAATCTACACCCCGACACATAATAATTAGGATCTCAGACATACAGCATTAAAACAGAATATTAAAAGCTGTCAGAGAAAAGACACAACTCACCTATCAGGGAAAGCCCATTAGAACAATGGCTGACTTTTCAGCACAAACCCTCAAGTCATGAAGAACTTGAAGTGAGGTATTTCAAGCCCTTAAAGAAAACAACTTTGAAACCAGACTGATGTACCCAGCAACACTTTCATTCAAATTTAATGGAGAAAGAAGATACTTCCATGACAAAGAACAAGTGAAGAAACTCATGTTCACAAAACCAACCCTAGAAAGAGTCTGAAAGACATACTAGACAGAGATAAAAATGACCACATTCCCACCCCAAAAAACAACAGAAAGAAACCACCAGGTAGGATAAGCAATTAATAAGAGGAAAAGCAGAAAGAAACAACTGGAACATAACACGGCAAAGTCGAGACAGTACATATAAGTGATATCCATAAATATAAATGGCCTCAATTCACCATTACAAAGTGTTCCACCCAACCACATCAGAATAGACATTCTTCTCAGATGAACATGGGACATTCTCCAAAACAGACTATATATTATCCCATAAAACATTCTTAAGTAAATGCCAAGGTATTGAAATCATGCCATGCATAATATCTGACCATAGTGCACTGAAATTGGAATTAAATGGCAAAAGAAATTGTAAAACCTGCGTAAACACATGGAAATTAAATAACAGCCTTTTGAACAACCAGTGGGCTACAGATGAAATTAAAGAAGAAATCAAACAATACTCACAATTCAATGAAACAACATATAGAAACAACATACTGTGATCTGTGGGATGCAGTGAAAGCAGTCTTAAGAGGGAAATATGTAGCAATAAACTGTCAAATCAAGAAAACAGAACAAGCACAAATAAACAACCTAATACTCCATCTCAACCTTCTAGAAAAAGAACAACCTAAACCAAAGCTCATAGAAGAGAGGAAATTGTAAAGATTAGAGTAGAAATCAATGCAATTGAAACTAAAAAACAATACAAAGAATTAATGAATCAAAAAGCTGGTTTTTTGAGAGAATCAACAAAATTGACAAACCCTTAGCTAACCTTATGAAGAGAAAGAAAGAGAAAGCCCAAATTCATTCAAGAAGAACTGAAAAGGGAGAAATTACTACAGATCCCATGGAAATTCAAAAGATCATGAATACCTACTTTGAAAATCTCTACTCACATAGAGTGGAAAACACAGAGGAAATGGACAGATTTCTAGAAACATATAAACTACAAAAGCTCAACCAAGAAGATATAGCAATTTTGAACAACCCAATATCAGCTATTGAAATTGAAAATGTAATTAAAAACTTACCAACAAAGAAAGGCCAAGATCCTGATGGATTCATAGCTGAATTCTACAAGAAATTTAGAGAACATTTGATGCCAGTACTCCTTAAACTATTCAATGAAATTGAGAAAAAAGCAATCCTACCTAAATCATTCCTGGAGGCAAGTATTACTCTGATACCAACAGCAGAGAAAGATCCAACCAAAAAAGAGAACTATAGGCCAATCTCACTAATGAACATTGATGCAAAGATTCTCAACAAAATACTGGCAAATAGAATGCAGCAAATCACCAAGAAGATCACACTTCATGACCATGTTCAGTTCATTCCAGGAATGCAGGGATGGTTTAACATATGCAAATCAATAAATGCAATACACCACATCAACAGAGCCAAAAACAAAAACCACATGGTCATCTCAATAGATGCAGAAAAAGCTTTCAACTAATTCTAACACACTTTCATGATAAAAACCCTTCAGAAACTCGGAATACATGGCCTCTACCTCAATGTTATAAAGGCCATCTATGATATGCCTACAGCCAACATTATACTAAATGGACAAAAAATGAAAGTTTTCACTTTTAAATCAGGAACAAGACAAGGATGACAACTATCACCACTCCTTTTCAACATAGTTCTGGAAACACTAGCTGGGGCAATCAGACAAGAGAGAGAAATAAAAGGAGTAAAGATAGGAAAGGAAGAAGTTAAATTATCACTATTTGCAGATGACATGATACTCTATATAGAGACTGAAAAACTCCATTAAAAGACAGCTAGAGGTAATAAACAAGTTCAGCAGTGTAGCTGGATACAAAGGCAATGCTCAAAAATCAATAGCATTCCTGTACACAAACAAAATGTCACTGAGAGAGAAATTATGGAAATATCATCCTTTAAAATAACATGTAAAAAAATGGAATCCTTGGGAATCAACCTAACTAAAAATGTAAAAGACCTATATGCTGAAAATTATACTACACTGAAAAAGAAGATTGAAGAGGATATTAGAAAATGAAAGAGTATTCCTTGCTCTTGTTTAGGAAGAACCAACATTGTGAAAATGGCTATACTCCCAAAACTGTTATACAGATTTAATGCAATCCCAATCAAAATACCATTGACATACCTCACAGATATAAAGAAAACACTCCTAAAATTCATTTGGAAACAGAAGAAACTTAGAATAGGAAAGACAATTCTAGGCAACAAAAGCAAAGCAGGAGGCATCTAAATTCCTGACTTGAAACACTATTATAAAGCCACCATGATAAAATCAGATTGATACTGACAAAGAAATAGACCTGAGGAACAATGGAAAAGATTAGAAGATGCAAGCACAACTACAAAGATACTCAGCCACCTGATATTTGACAAAGGGGTTAAATATGTCCAATGGAAGAAGGATAGTCTCTTTAATAAATGGTGGTGGAAAAATTGGCTCTCTACATGGCAAAGACTGAAACTAGATCCATGCATATCACCATGCACAAAACTAAAGTCTAAATGGATCAAAGACCTCAATATTAAAACAGGAACACGAAATCTACTGGAAGACAAGGCAGGTAGAAGTCTTGGAGACATAGGGGTAGGCAGAGAATTCATGAACAAAATGCAAACTGCAGGGAAACACTTCAAAGAATCAACAAATGGGATCTCACGTTATGGAAAAGTTTCTGCACTTCAAAGGAAATCACCAACAGAGTGAAAAGAAAACCGACAGAGTGAGAAAGAGTTTTAACGAGCAACCCCTCAGAAAAAGGACTTGTGTCAAGAACGAATAAAGAATTGAAAAACATCAAGCCCCCAAATTCAAAGACCCTCTCCAAAAATGGGCATCTGAGATGAACACACAATTCTCAGAGAAAGATATACAAATGGCAAATAAATACATGAAGAAATGCTCACCATCACTGGTCATTCAAGAAATGCAAATTAAAACAGCATTGAAATTCCACCTTACTCTGGAAAGAATAGCTGCCATCAAGAAATCAACTGATAACAAATGTTGGTGAAGCTGCAGTGTAAAATGAACACTGCTCCAATGTTGGTGGGAAGGTAGACTTGGGCAACCATTACGGAAATCCATATGGGGAATTCTCAGAAGACTAGGATTGGAAGCCACATTCAATCCAGCTATCCCCCCTCCTGGGTATTTTCCACAAAGAACTGAAAATTTCATATCACACTGATATATGTGCACCCATGTTCATAGCTGCACAATCTGTGACAGCTAAATCCTGGAAACAACCAAGATGCCCATCAACTGCAGAGTGGATGAAAAAGATGTGGCATTTTTATACAATGGAATAATACTCAGCTATAAAAAGGATGATCTTGAGGCCTTCATAGGCAAATGGAGACAACTTGAGCCTATCCTCATTAGTGAAACAAATAAGAATCATATTTATAAATATCATATTGTGTCTCTAGTGTAAAAATAAATAAGAACTACAAGAGTAATAAAACCAAAATGTGTAATTGCTATTGTAAAAAAGAGAGGAAAAGAAAGTGCTCTAAGGGATATAACTGCATGTATGTCTGAGTGTGTAAAATAGATGACCATATTGCTGAATCTTTTTGGATCTTTGAGCAGAACTGTTTGTAGTCGGACTGTTTGAATATTTACTATATACCTTTTAACTTTGTAACTTGAACAACTTCATCCAGGATGACAGTACGTAATTTATACATTACTGATTTTTTAGTGGGGCTTTTTCTCATTCTGCTTTTTCTTTCTTTCTTTTAGAATTCTGTATTGTTGCTACCCTTTTTTCTGTTTTGGTTTTTTTTCTTCTGTTTAAATAAAGTTTTAAAAATGTATAATTGCTATTTTTAAAAAAGAGGAAATAGTAAGTGCTATAAAAGATACAGCTGCATGCATGTTTAGATGTGTGGGATTGATGACCATAGTTCTAAGTTCTTTTCAGATTGTTGAACAGATCTGTTTACACTCCCACTGATTGAGTGTCCACTTTGTGTGCTTTAATTCTGTAACTTGAATAACTATTTCTAAAAGAACAATATGTAATTTATCACCTAGTGATTTATTACTGTTTATCTTCTTTTTTGAAATTCTGTAATATTTCTACCTTTTTCCTGTTTTTTTTCTCTTTAAATAGAAAAAATAAAACAAAACAAAACAAAAAAAACATTGAAATGACATCAAGGGTGTGGCAAACAAACCTGAAATGATTTGTACAGAATTTAGGAATTAGCACAGCTCAGCCACTGTGCCTTCTTTATTTATAATTTTGAAAATCTTTTGGACAGAAGCAAAATATTTTCTGAACTTTTGAATCACAGTTAGTGTGGCTTTCACATTTGTAATATGCTGCAAATATAAAATTCCTGTGTAAAATTTAAAAAAAAAGAATTTTCATGAGACACATATCAAGGATTTTAGGTCTTTATTTTCTTCTACTAGATTTACAGCTTCCAATCTTCATAATTTTTCTGTACATTTGAATTGAGTTTTGCACATGGCATGAAATATGTGATTAATTTCATTTTTTCTACATACACATATGTTTTTTCTAGATATTTTTATTTAAGTTACTTTTCTCATTGTGAAGAGTGACATATCTGATTAAATCTATGTGAAATATCTGATGTGAGCAATAATATGACAGACTGACATTTTTGTTTCTTTCTGAAGTGACAGATTATTTTCAAAATTTGTCAATGAAATAATTAAGCTATTGCTTATCTATAGGGGAATAAAGACAACAAGGGACATTTCCCTGAGCACATGCACAGGAGGCATTGCTTCTGCAATTGTCTGATAGAAGGATTTTGGGTGATTTCATCTCCTTAGTTCAGTAGTAGTGTGTGGTCCTTATATCTGGACAAAAGAGGTACATCACTCTACATGTTATCATGTATAGTCTTTTCTCGTCATCATTTCCTGGTGATATTTTGAGGCAACTAACAGGTAACTATGAAAGGTAAAAATTATGTACATGGTAACTCTGGAAATAACAGATATGATGGTCTGGACATTGCACTAGTTGGGTGACTAATCATTTTGTTCAATAAAATTGGTCTTATTTTAGGAAGACACCTAAAATTAAAATGGGAGAATAATTAAATAAATCTTTGATGCAGCATAATTATAAATGATATGGAGTAATGTTCTTCAAGTCCACTTAGATGTTCTTACCAAAGAGCAGGGGAGACTCTGTCACCCTGAGAGTGGTGTGCAGGAGGGAGGATGAGGACCTCACCTTCCACACTATGACCAAGGAGAGAGGGGTTTGGGCTCAAACTGGAAGATGCCAGGAGTGAAAACTTACATGAAATGCAGCTGCTGCTCTCAATGTTCTCTGAATGTCTTTGTTCAGCCCACAGGAATTATCTACTACATCACACAGTACTTTAGATTAACACTCAAATTCACTCACTTGGAAAACAAAGCCCCATTCCAAGTTTTAACAGACAGACTCAACTGCTAAATGCTTGTTTCCTGCAGGGATATACGCTTATGGGGTGAGACACTCAAGAGGCTGAGGAAGGTGGACTGCTCCAGCACAGATGTCAGGGGCTACCCCTGGCAACACCATGATATATTCTCTCAAAAACAATGGGAAGGACAGGTGAAGTAAATAAAAGCCATTTTACACAGGTCAAATAGGATAAGCATGAATTGTTGTGCTTTATGAATAGATACACATGTGCAAATGTGTATTTCAATGAAGAATCAAGTTGACAGATAATATATATTTTAATGTGTTAAACTTCACTTTAGTCCAATGACACTTAAAATTGCACTTTTTTTAAGAGAGGGAATTTTATATCCTTGTGGTAATTATCATTTAGGGTTGCAGTGTCCTAGCACACACAGCCTGCAGAACAGCAGAACCTGCTGATGGAAGTGATAACAGAGCTCAGCTGGTTTCAGTGTTCTGTGCTGTCACAATCAGTTAATGTGAGACTGGGATGTTTAAACAAAGTGGGAAACATGTGATGAAGACATGGACAAAGGAAAATATCCTTTATATATTCCAAATAAATTTGAGGAAAAGGAATGACATGATTTATCCCATCACATAAATACATTCAAAGGGATCAGCCTGTCAGCTAATGAAGTATAAGAAAAGTAACTCGGATGGTAGGATGAATGTGTTCAAATGAGTGTGAGTATTTGGAGAGGGATTCATGCAGTGTGTCTTCACTGAAGTTTTTTTCCATCGGTACCAGGGATCGAACTTATGACCACATGCTTGCAAGGCAGGCACTTATGCCACTGAGCTAAATCCCCTGAAATTTTTAAAGTTAAAAGTCTCATCAAAGCTTTTGATTGCATAGTATATTCAAATATTTTCTGCATTTTTCATTTTAGTTTCTCCATTATAATGAAATACTGTTCTCAAATTGATAAAAAATGCATACCATTTTTTACTGGAATAGTAGATAAAGAAAAATAAAATTTACACATCAGAATACATGATGATTATTATGTCATATCTTCAAACTTTTAAATCTTAAACATTAACACTATTTTCAGTGGCTTCAGAGTTGAAGAATTTTCTAGGTGCTCTCCACTGCTGAACACACAGAAGTAGAAATTCTTCTACAATTTCAGAGAAGAAAACTTCTTACTAACTCTTCCCAGAGCCCCCATCACCTCCTTGTTCCTCAGGCTGTACATCACAGGGTTCAGCACAGGGGTGAAGATGATGTAGAAGACAGCCAGGACCTTGCGCTCTGTTGGAGATCAGAGGGACTTTGGGCAGAGACAAGTATAAACAAATGGTGCATAGTAGAAGGTCATCACGGTGAGGTGGGTGCTGTGAGTCGAATATGCCTTCTTGCTGCCCTCCTGGAAGCACATGTGGTAGATAGTAAGGAGAAATTTCCCAGAGGAAAACACAATGATGATGAAAGGAACCAAGAGAAAAATGACAGTGCTGGGGAACACAGTGTATTCATGGACCTTGGTGTCTGCACAAGCGAGAGTCAGTATGGGTGGGGCATCACAGAAGAAATGATTAATGTTCCTGGACCTGCAGTAAGGAATATGGAGGGTGTTTACTGTGTGAGCACAGGAGTTGATAGCATTGGATGCCCAGGATCCCAAGATCATCAGCACACACACTCTTCTGTTCATGTAGATGGAATAGTGCAGAGGAAAGCAGATAGACACACAGTGGTCGTAGGCCATGGACATCAGAATCATTGTTTCTATTTCTCCTAAACTCAAGAAGAAGAAACTCTGGAACCCACAGCTGATGAAGGAGATGGACTTGTTCCCAAACAGAAAACTGGAAGCCATCTTGGGGACAGTCGTGGAGATGTAATTAATGTCAACAAAGGAAAGCTGATTAAGCAGGACGTACATGGGAGTGTGGAGGTGAGCATCCAGGAGGATGAGCAGATCCCTGGCCAGATTGCCTGCCAGGGCCATTAGGAAGATTAGAAACATGAGAATGAAGAGGACAAGGCCAACCCTTAATGGGGTAACAGGCCCAGGAGATGAAGTCAGTGGAGGTCTGAGTGTAATTTTCATCCAGTATTTCTTTACTTTTTCCTAAGTGTCTCTGCAATGCTGTGGCATATAAAAATAAGAAAATGTTTTAATTAATCCACTTTATTAAGTCTGAAATATTCAGTCATTGTAGTTGTTACTAACAAAGAATTTTTGAAAAATATTCCATTGTGTGCCTCACATATTCATCTGAAGATGTCAAACACATATGAACAAAATATAAAAAAACTGTCAATTTGTTAAAGTTATATTTTGCCCTAATGTCCTCATTAAAACTCAGATATTTTATTCATTTACAGAATCATCTGTCTTCAAGCCAAAACCTTATCTAGAAAGCACAGGTATGTAAATCAGTGGAAGTATCTAAGTTACTGACTTGTATTTTTATACATTTACTTGAAACCTGGTGTTGTCTTTGCTTCCTATTTGAAGGTCGCTTTTCAAAATATAATGTAACATTCACGAAGCAATATTTAAGTATACTTCTCTAGAAATCTTATAAGGAAGTGAAAAATACACTTTCAAGATACAATAAGTCCCATAGAACAAGCAGAATGAAATCCTAGGAAAATTCTCCATCATGTTATGCGAACACTCGTCTCCTGAAAGCACAGCAGGCTTCCCTGGAGGATCTGAAACACACAAGCTCCCAGAAAGTTTATC
>PVLA01019544.1:0-12085 GCA_004027455.1 Hydrochoerus hydrochaeris
TTCCCCGAAGAACTGAAAAGGTCATATCACAGTGATATATATGTGCACCCATGTTCATAGCTGCACAATTTGTGATAGCTAAATCCTGGAAACAACCAAGATGCCCATCAACTGCAGAGTGGATGAAAAAGATGTGGCCTTTTTTTACAATGGAATATTACTCAGCTATAACAAAGGATGATCTTGAGGCCTTCATAGGTAAATGGAGACAACTTGAGACTATCCTCATTAGTGAAATAAATAAGAATCATATTTATAAATATTACATTGTGTCTCTAGTGTAAAAAGTGATAATAACTATAAGAGTAATAAAACCCAAAATGTGTAAATGCTACTGTAAAAAAGAGAGAAAAAGAAAGGGCTCTGAGGGATATAACTGCATCTATGTTTGGGTGTGTAAAATAGATGACCATATTGCTCAACCTTTATTGGATCTTTGAGCAAAACTGTTTGTAGTCTGACTGTTTGAATATTTACTATGTACCCTTTAACTTTGTAACTTGAACAACCACATCCAGGATGATATTAGGTAATTTATAAATTACTGATTTCTTAGTAGGGCTTTTTCTCATTCTTCTTTTTCTTTATTTTAGAACTCTGTATTGTTGCTACCCTTTTTTCTGTTTTGTTTTTTTTTCTTCTCTTTAAATAAAATTTTAAAAATGTATAATTACTATTGTAAAAAAAGAGGAAATAGGAAGCGCTATAAAAGATATAGCTGCATGTATGTTTAGATGTGTGGGATTGATGACCATATTTCTAGGTTCTTGTTGGGTTGTTAAACAGATCTGTTTGCACTCTCACTGCTTTAGTGTCTACTTTGTGTGCTTTAATTCTGTAGCTTGAATAACTATTTCTAAAAGAACAATATGTAATGTATGAACTAGTGATTTCTGTTTATCTTCTTTTCTTGAAATTCTGTAATATTTCTACCTTTTTCCTGTTTTTTTCCTCTTTTAAAAAAAAAAGTTTTATCACTAAACTTCCAAAAAAAATAATAAAATTGGGATAAGGTGAAAAAATTAGAGAGCTCATGGCAGAGGAGAAACTGTTTCACATGAGACCTTTTCAGCTTGAAGCTTGGTAAAATCTGTTTTAGATCCATGAAGTACTAGTACCCCCAATGTTTCTGTTTTGGAATATGATGAGGGAGAAAAATATAAAGAAAAGGAAAAATTGCCCACTGTGTCACTGGTTCTTAGGGGAAACCCAGAGCTAGATGAGCATTTTAAAGTAACTCCTCAGCCTGGACTCCAGACTATTTAAAAATGAAACTTTCTGAACTTTGTGTGTCTAAATACCAACAGGTTGTTAAAAAGGCAGATGTTCTTGAATCTTGTTGTTTCCCAATTGTGGTTCAGCAAGCAAACTACACTAATGAGACTTGTAAAGAGACATTTCTTTTGCTTGCACCTCCAGATTTTTTAGAGACTGACACAAAGCACTGAAGATAGCAGCATGGTCATCTTTAGAGATGATGGTGACAGAGACGGCAATGCTGTGCAGGACCCATGCCAGAGGGAATAAGGCATCTGAGAGAGGCCAAGGACAGAGCTATGGAAAGGAAAGCAGCTTCTCCTTTTCTGATTCCCTCAGCCAGGCCAAGCATGGTGGCACATACCTGTAGTCCCAGTTATAGGAGTGGCTGATGTGAAAGGAACTCTTAAGTACAGGTACTCTTTACACTGGGACTTTGGAGGCAGTGCAAACTCAAACTGTTACATCCAGTGGAAAATTACTGACCTGATATAGGTTAATCTATGGCCCCTAAATAAGGAGAAGTTGCAAATATTAAAATCACTTGTGTCAAAACAAATTTTAAAAGGGTCATTTAAATCCCTCTTTCAAACAATTAAAAAGCAAATAGGTTAGTGCTAAGTAATGTTTCCTTCTTTAAACATGACCATTAATGCGAAGGGAAATGTTGATTTTGATGCTATTTCACAACTAGAATTGTAATGTATGAAAGAGGAAAATGGTTCAAAATTGTCTTATGTTCAAACTTTCTTTGCATTAACAAATAATCCTTACTTGTGTTCAAACGTAAATGTGAACCATAGGAAAACCAGATTGCTGGCCACTGAGGCCTCCACTATTACCAAGTCTGATGCTTCCCCTACCTACCCTTTGTGTCCGGAGGACAGAGCTTCTAGACCAGCTATAATTAAAGCCTCCATAAGGCTGTATCCATTCTTAACTGATTTTGTTCAAACTCTTCAGGACAATGGAGAATTTAGAATTACCCACATTAATAGATCCCCTTTCTCTCAATGACCTAAAACAGATAAGATCTAAGAAAGTTTTCTGATGATCTTGGTAAGTATATTGAGGTCTTTAGAAGACTTACTCAGATTTATGAACTAGATTAGAGGGACATAATGTTACTCTTAAATCAGATATTAACTTCTAACTAGAGTGAATGGGTACAGACTTTAATCTGTGAGTTTCTTAAATGTATTATGGATACCCAGGAATACTTATTTTCAGAGTGGGTTTAAAAAGAACTTAGCCAGCACTGCTGTAGAGGTGACTGTATAGAGAAACCAAAATATCTGGAAGACCTTTTTGCTCCAGGGCCAAGATTTCTTTTGGGATATTATTTGCCTCTGTCTGTCCCTGGAGGCAATAGATTTTTTTTTGCAGGGTGGAATTTTAGGACTTTGATTCAGAGTCATTTATTGGAAAGTAAGCCCTAAAGAATGTAATTGGAATCCTTACATTTTCTCTCTCTCTTTCAAACAGTTAAAAACAGGCACTCAGGTTCTTTGACTATTGGTTTCATTTTCTATTTCACAATGCAGTCAAAGTCAATCATAATTTCTGTCTCTGGAGGCATGTTTTGCTAAAGATTAGATACCCACCCTGGGAAAGCTCTTGATTTTGTCTGTCTGCATCTGACATTGTTAGGATTTAATTCTTACATGGAGTCATGCTTTTGCCTCTTCTCCACTTCCTTGCCCCTGACAAATAACAGTTAGCAACAGTGTTTGGTCTAAGGCAATTCTCTCCTGTGGTTGCTGAATTTCAGGATCAAGTTTCCAGAATGGTTAGTTCCCCCTCTCTTGGACTTATCAATAATCTCTGGGTCATATTCTAAAAATATGAAGTTCTCAAAAAATAGATGTATACATTTTAATCCAAGTTTATCTGCCTTTTAGTCCTTAAGCAGATCTGGAGATTAGCTCCTCTTTTCTTTCGCATGAAGAGTGATGCTGACTGGCTTTCATAGCATAGAACAGACTGACCAAGTTTTATAATGCAGATAAGTTCATTGATAGAACTAAACATTCTTAGGAAACCTTATGAGTTTAACAACAGGTTTTAATGAGAACAAATGTTAAAAAATAGCTACAGCCCCAATTCCCAGGGGACTGGCTCTGCTCATAATTTCTCTCCAGAACATCTTGCAGGATGGCCACTATTTTCAGAGACCATCTCTTTCTACCCCCAAAACAGGCCATTCTCACCCCTCCCCCCCCAGTTAAAATTACCTTTAACAGTCTGTCCCATTAAGAGATAACAGTTATATGTGATTATCAAAATAGCAGTTTTGGCCATCAGCTGTGACTATCCAACAACTATGGTGATCAAAACGAGTAATTTCAATCAGTTAAATCATCAGCCTAGGGCACATTTTAAAAACTATCTTTGCTTTCACAGGTGTAAAAGTTTTTATTTCTTCTGATTCTTATTATAAGAAATCTCTGTTAATTGACCTATAGAAAGTTCTTACTAGTCTATTTATATTTACACATTTTAAAGCTAAAAACACCATTATAATTGAACATGACTAAATACATCTAGAGTGCACTTTAGCTTTATAGTCTTATGTGTATTTGTCTGTGTATCTGTCCAATGGCTGTTTTGTTTAAGCTCAACAATTTTTTCCTTTTCTGCATTTTAAAAACATTTGCTTATAATTTAAACTGGTTTACAGATGTCATCAGAACTAAGGATATGCTTCCACCAAGGTTGCCATCTGATCAAAAATTTGTTAAGATTGGTTTTATAAAGGTAAAATTATTGTTTGTGTACTGTGACCTAAGAATCTTTCATTGGTCAAAATAATGTGTAAATTGTAAATTTTTATGATTTGGTATTCATAGATCATCAAAAAATTTTAAGACAGTTAAATAGAGATCCCTTAGGGTGGGGGAGCTGTTGGACAGGACTCTCCTTGATGAATAAAGCAGCAGCTGCCTGGAAAAATCTTATTCCAGCCTTTTTTCATTAAGGGGACCCCAGTGGTTCCCACAGAATTATGGAGAGACACTCCAATAAGCATTGTTAAATATATTATTGTGACATATTTACATTGGTGATCATGAAAAGGTTACGTTTTCTATAACTAAGAGTTTTTCTCATTAAAAATGCTCTTGGTACTAAGAAAAATTAAGAAATTAAGAAAATTTTAAGAAAAAAACCTACATTTGGCTATGACAATTCATTATTGTTGATCTCATGGTGCCTTAAATGTATTCATGCCTTCCAGATGCCTTTAGATGTTCTAAAACATAAAACCGGGATTCTTTATAGTGATAAGCCTTTTCTTTTAATTCAGATATCTGCCTTTCTATTGTGTTCCAGCAACTTGTAATAAGAGGTATATGTCAAACCAACATGAGACCACCCAAAAACAAAAAAAACAAAACAAAACAAAAATGTATGTGATGTATATGCTATATGTGTCATTCTGTTCTATACTAAGATGGACATTTAAATGTGTTTCAAAGATAACATTGATTGTCATTCCAAAATACCATGTATGGCTTTTGATCTCAAGTCTTTGTGAAACTATATAACTGTTGTCTGTGCATTCTGCAGGAATCCAGCTACTAAAACAACCATGGTTGGTAAGGAATAACTGTCCTTTGGCTATACTTTGTCTTTCAAAGTGCTTGGTATTTAGGTTAGGTTATGATAGTTATACTCACTGCAATATTAATGTCACTGGTGTTCTTTCTGGATGCTTAACAACTGAAGTTTGGAGACCAAATATAGGACCAATATGGGCTAAGAGGACAACCAATATTTTGGCCCTGGTCCTCCATGGTCAGTGAGGACCCAGGACATGAGGGAACATTTTCTGTGACATCCTACAATTTTGGTGAGTCACACAACTTTCCAACTAAGGAGATTGCTGTGCCCCAGGGGATGGATATACAACAAACAGTGTGCCAAAGGAGGGTCACTAGAAGGAAAATGTTTCCCATGCTTTGATGGAAAGCAAGTAGTCAAACAAAGGCCATGACTCATTCTGAAGGCTGACACTGACAGAGAAGCTCCATGTACATGGTTCCTAGGAAATGCCTGAGGATTTAACTGACCTTGATAGACAGCCAGAGGTTAATTTTAATTAACACTGTTCTTGTTTTTACTTGGTTTTAAATGGTTTTAACATTCAGCAGAAAAATATAACCAAAAGATGTATAAAAACAAGGCCATGGTAGGAAGATAGGTATAAAAAGGGGCACCAATTTCTGGCCCTTTGTGAGAGTTTCCAGCTCCACCAATAGCTGAGCACCATTATGGGTCATTAATAAAAACTATGAAAACTTGTATAAAAGCTCAACAAGAATATTTAAATTCTTTAGCTAAAATTGTACTTCAAAACCACCAAACTCTCCACTTTACATTTAGAAATGGAGAGACTTATGACAAAATCACAGACTTATAAATAACCTCTATCAGTAGAGGAGTTTAAGAGCCAGAGAGTTACAGTTGCTATTCCAGTCCCTGAGGAACAGTCTCTGGACTTGGCTCTTTTCTCAATCTGTCTTTGCATTCTAGTGCTCATGCTTTGATTATACATGCTCTGATTTCTCAGAAAATTTGTATACTTTGGCCTACAGGCTGCCAAACTCCAAGTGATCACACAGATGGAACCAATGACAAATGTGCTAAACTCCTTTTACTGGGACCCACCAGATCAACTTTGTAAAGAGAATCTGTATGTGCTAAATCACAAAATGATGTCTACCTAAGGCCTATTAGATGAGCTCTCTGGAGAAGAACCCTGACTGTTGTCACTTCTACACCAACACTTGTCAACTCAAAGCAGCTAGATGAGAATTATGACCACTATTTCCTAACTGAAGTTAAGATGTTTCTTCAGAAGGAGGAATATTACAGATAGTTATTTTGAAATAACATAGGGCTGGGCTGGAAAGGTCAGTGAAGAAGACAACTGTGCCTGGAGGTGCAATTATGAAAACAAAAAGGATGAATATGATTAGCTCCACAGGCACGATTAGATCTTCCTATCTTTACCTTAAATTTTTTAAACCTAGTTGCAGAAAGTAAATATCCTCCATCAGAACTTCATTGGCAAAAAGATAAATCTGATGAACATACCTAGGGTTCAAGGACATTTAAACAGGACAGTGGGATGGCCCAGTGCAGTTAATAACATGGAGCCAAGGGTACACTTGTGTGTTAACAGACAATGGAACATCATACTAATACCCTCCCGGAATGTGTGGCTATGGAAAGAGGAATATCCCAGCCCTGTGGTGGAGCCTGTTCCCATTTGGCTCTCAGTGCAAGCACTACTGAGTAAAATAACATTCTTCCCCTCTTATGCTTTACACTATGACAGAAATTGATGTATTAAATAACTATAGTTTCAGTTAATGCAAAATAAAATGAGATAGTAATTAGAATATAAAATCCAAGAAATAGTAATTATCAAAAAAGTGCAAGCTAGTATTCTTGTAAATTTGATATTCCTCTTAAGTAATTATGAAACATTTTATCTGGTTCTATAAAGAATTCCATTTCAATATCATTTAGTTTTTTTCTGAACAAATAGCCTCTGTTATAAACAAACAAACAATCATGTGCTTGTGTGGATTTATATGGCATCTCAATAGATAGAAGTGAAACTATCCCAAATGTAAACTAGACTTTTTCCTCAATCTTGGTCACATTGGAAAGATTGAATGATCAATGAATATTCTTATCCTGGGAACTGTGTGTACAAATCCACACATGTGGGAGCTCTGAATGTCATTTTGAAACTAGCAACATTGAAAAGGGTGTAAAGCTCCTTATTCTACTGTCTGTAGTCTAAGTTAAAATAATACCAAATTGCTAAAAACAGAGTAAAAAAATCTAATAGGATTCTAGTCTTCACTGAGAATGACTACTCTCAGTGCTTTTTTGGGAGAAATATTTATTTCCACATTTTTTCACAATACACAGTCTCATTGCTTATATGCCTTGCTTTGTATTGTATTGCAGATGCTTATTCTGGATATGTTTCTGTTATTTGGATATGTTATTCTGGATGTTTCACTTTGTGCTACATGTATCCCTAAAACTTGTGGCTCAATTGAAATATGAATTGTATATGACATCATTATGAATTATTTTATCAAAAACAATTTTATGACACAATGTTTCCCAGGTTTCAGTTTTTAAAATTTCCATTTTAATAGACCAGTTTTTCATGAAGTGGATCTCACCTAAATTTTGCTTTGAGAATGGCCAATCAATGGGTAAATATAGACATGGGATGGCTCTATGTAGGAAGAAGGGAATTCAGGAAAGTAGAAGACACAGCCTTTCCCATTCAAGTGAAGAGAAATGCATGTATTCTCACCCTCCTACCAGATTTAGTGATTCAGAAAAGATATAGTAAGTGCCAAGTGAATTAGTATGTTCATTAAAATAAGCAAGTACTTATTTTAATGTAGCTAAGAGCGTCACCACTCAATGGAGGCTATTTAGGCCAGTGGAGAGGAAATATAAGAACAATTTAAAAATAGACCCTGAAAGAAAGTGGTACCAAGATGTCTATGGAGAATTGACTAGAAATATAAAAGAGGCATCAACTCCTTTCTTAGTTCATTTCTCAAAGATTTATGGTTATCTGTTACTTACCATGTACTATATTTGAGCTTAGATACAAAGTTAAATATGATATAGTCTTTCTGAATTTAAGTGGTAGCTAAAGTCTTGAGTTTTGGTAGATCATAGAACTACAAAAATTTCAGATTTATTTAACCCAAGAGCTCATCCAATACACAGATTCTTTATGATAGTTTTCTTAAATGTATTATCCAACATCTACTTGAATACTTTTATTGGAATACATTTACCCAGTAAGCATTTAAGATTACTTCACATATGCTAGCAATGTAGAGAGTACTAGAGGTATAAAGATAAATAATAATAATCATCTATCCTCCAGATGTTTATAATTTTCAGGAACTCACTAAACTTGTAAGATATTTTTCCAACCTAAAGGACTTTTTTTTTTTTTAGAAATTTTACTTTCCATATATGCTTACTCTTTTTTTTTTCCTTTTTTTTTTTTTTTTTTTTTTGGTAATGGGGATCAAACTCATGGCCTAGCAATTGGCAGGCAGGCACTTATGCCACTGAGCTAAGTCCCCAGCCCCTTTTCCTTACATGAGTACAACAATGTAAGTGATAAATACAGATTCAACAAAAATATTTGATATACATATATTAGGAGATACAGCAAAGGAGAATTCTCATCATTTAACTCATAGTAAGAAATATATGAAGTAATAATACTGGGGAGTGAAGACATAACACTACAGGCATGTTACTTAGAAACAGGAACAGAAAAAAATGTTTGAAGAGTTGAAAGTGATTGCTTCTGGGAAAGGAAAAAGTGGAAAATTGCTAACGTAGGCAGGGGCTGATATTTTTTGCATTGTATAACAGTGAATTTTAAGACTATAATAATAATATACTTTTAAATGAAAAATACACAAAATAGATGCTGTATTTGTCAGTTATTCATTAGTATAATGAAATATTGGAGGCAGGCTACTTTTAAGGAAAAGGGGTTTATTTTGGTTTATGGTTCTGAAGGTTCAAAGTATAATCATGAGGATACAGACTCTTGGAAGGGCTTTCCATGGCTGTATCACATCATGGCAGGAGAATGCCTGTATTGTGCCTATTTTTACTTCGATACCTCTTCTTATAAAGCCTCCAAGATTCAGACTCCACTGATCAGGTTTGCTATTGTAGAGGAAAGCAAACTGAACAATAGGTTGAGTGTGGCTTTATTGCACCCAAAATTTATTTTTAACAAGACAGGTAGTGGGCTGGATTTGGTGTATGATAATAATGTATTGACTTTACAACCAGGGCCACTGCATTATGGTTGAACAAATTATGCACACAAGTGCCTGTCCAAGGGGATGACCAAGACTGAAATATTGGTTCATTCCCCTTGCCATGTTCTGGTTCAAAATGTGACACTCTGATTACACAAAAGGGGGGACACTTCCTTTAAGTCACTTGCCTTGTGTGTATTTTTAAAATTACACAATGGGGAAGCCTGCATCAGGGGTAGGCTGCCCAGAATCTCCACCTTGGGCCTGCCGTCCCTCCAGGAACTTAGCGGAAGACTGTATCAGGCATAGGCTGCCTGGAACCTCCACCATGGGCCTGCCCTGCCTCCGGAAACTTAGGGGAAGCCTGCATGAGGGGTAGGCTGCCAGGAAGCTCCACCAAGGGCCCGCCCTGCCACCTGAAACTCAGTGCAAGCCCGCCTCAGGGATAGGAACCTCCCCTGTGGGCCTGCCCTGCCACCAGGAACATTGAGGAGGCCTGCCCAAGACTGAAAACTGCCCTGGACTGCTACAGATGGGCCCACTCCCCCACCTGGAACATCAGAAGATCTCAGCAGGATCCAGTTAGTGTGAGAAAATTTGGAACTTTGCTCCCAGTTGGTGAACTTTGGACTACACCAGATTGACTGCATCAATGTGGTGAGTATACCCCTAAAATAGAGGTGTAGAGGGGATAAATAGGGCCAGTAGTAAAAACCCCCTCCAACTAACTATAAGACTTTGGTGTATCTGAAAAGAGTGTGTGTGATCCCTTCCTACACATAGAAAACACCAGGCAGAGTGAAAATGACAAAACAAAAAAGCAAAATGCAATCTCAAACATAGAGTTCACCAGAAGCAAGTATAGGAGACATTGAAATAGAGGACCCCAAAAGTAACACACTGGGAATCTCTGAAAAGATAGCCAGTGAAATAAAAAGACAACTGCATCAAGCTATAGAGGAAATCAAATTAGAAGTAATCTCCCAAGTAAAGATAGAAATAACAACTTTAGTAAAGGAGTTGTTGAATGCAGCTAAAGAAGAACTAGAGAAAAAAGTACATGACATGGGAAACTGATTGAAACTTTGAATGAACAATATAGAAAACAAGCAGAATTCATGAAACAAACTCGAAGAGACATCCAAGAAACAAAAAATTCTATTGAAAGCGGGCAAAACCACCTAAAGGAAGCTGAGGATAGGATTTCGGACCTTGAGGACAGGATCACAGTTAGTGATCAGGAAAGGATAGAACTTTTGAAAATAACAAAGCAGCATGAAATGACAATCCAGAAGCTTCATGATGATGCCAAGAGCAACAATATAAGAATAATGGGCATTAGCGAAAATACGGGAGTGCAGGCAAATGACATAATTAAAGTATTTACAGAAATAATAGCAGAAAATTTCCCAAACATGGGGAAAGAATCTGATATGCAGATATGTGAGGCATATAGAACATCAAACAGTCACAATCAACATAAATCCACACCCTAACACATAATAATTAAGATCTCAGACATACAGCATAAAAACAGAATATTAAAAGTTGTCAGAGAAAAGACACAACTCACCTATCAGGGAAATCCCATTAGAATCATGGAAGACTTTTCAGCACAAACCCTCAAGTCAAGAAGAGCTTGGAGTGAGGTATTTCAAACCTTGAAAGAAAACAATCTTCAACCCAGACTGATTTACCCAGCAAAACTTTCATTCAAATTTAATGGAGAAACAAGATACTTCCATGACAAAGAACAACTGAAGAAATTCATGTCCACCAAACCAACCCTAGAAAGAGTACTGAAGGACATACTAGACAGAGACAAAAATGACCACAATCCCCAAAACAACAACAGAAAGAAACATCCAGGTAGGATAAGCAATTAAGCAAGAGGAAAAGCAAAAAGAAACAACTGGAACATAACATGGCAAAGTTGAGCCAGTACATATCAGTGCTATCCATAAATATAAATGGCCTCAATTCACCTATAAAAAGAAATAGATTGACAAAATGGATCAAGAAACAGGATCCCACAATATGCTGTATACAAGAAACATATCTGACCCAAAAGGAAAATCATAGATTAAAAGTCAAAGGAAAGAAAACAGTATTCCATGCAGCAGGAATCCAGAATAAAGCAGGGGTAGCTATTCTATTTGCAGACAACGTGAACTTCAAACCTAAAATGATTAAAAGAGATAGAGAAGGTCACTATATACTTATTAGTGGTAAATTTCAAGAGGAAGAACTAACAATTATAAATATATATGTGCCAAATACAGGAGCACCCAACTATATAAGACAGATACTAATGGACATGAAAAACCAAATACACAACAATACAATTATAACAGGAGATCTTAACAGCCCATTGTCACAAAGAGATAGATCAACTAGACAAAAAGTCAGCAAAGATATAACAGAACTAAATCATACCTGAGAGCAATTGGACTTAGTAGATGTTTACAAACTGTTCCACCCAACCACATCAGAATATACATTCTTCTCAGATGCACATGAGACATTCTCCAAAATAGACCATATATTATCCCATAAAACATTCTTAAGTAAATGCAAAGGTATTGAAATCATCCCATGCATAATATCTGATCTTAGTGCACTGAAATTGGAAATTAATGGCAAAAGAAATTGTAAAACCTGCATAAATACATGGAAATTAAATAACAACCTTCTGAACAACCAGTGGGCTACAGATGAAATTAAAGAAGAAATAAAACAATACCTACAATTCAATGAAAATATAGAAACAACATACTGTAATCTGTGGGATGCAATGAAAGCAGTCTTAAGAGGGAAATATATAGCAATAAACTGTCATA
This sequence comes from Hydrochoerus hydrochaeris, assembly GCA_004027455.1. Taxonomy (NCBI): domain Eukaryota; kingdom Metazoa; phylum Chordata; class Mammalia; order Rodentia; family Hydrochaeridae; genus Hydrochoerus; species Hydrochoerus hydrochaeris. Next base: position 11,939 of record PVLA01019544.1, read on the forward strand.
TCAAGAAAACAGAATGAGCACAAATAAACAACCTAATGTTTCATCTCAAGCGTCTAGAAAAAGAAGAGCAAGCTAAACCCAAAGCTCATAGAAGAGAGGAAATTATAAAGATTAGAGCAGAAATCAATGCAATTGAAACTAAAAAAA